>JAULBM010352063.1:0-12116 GCA_032357055.1 Geukensia granosissima | reverse complement strand
GTATTCTTGTTTGATTAACTTAACATTTTGGAAAAATTTTGGGCCAAAATATGCCCTTATCGCCCCTTCTCCTTTGTCTTTTCTTTTTAAACTGTGCACTTTTGATCTCTCACATGGGTATTCTACACTGGACTTTAGATTATGTTTTTATTCTGTTTCAGAAATTATCGGTTTTTTTTCATTGGTAGAAAACTGGACAACACAAGGGAGTTAAATTTTATCAGCATTTGACCTGAATAAAGTTTAAAATGAACATGAATCAAAACATTTAACACGAAGAAAAACCTATGAACACAATTCCTGACTTGGAACAGGCACAGTAGACTAGTTAAACTAGTTAATTAGGATCCCAACCCTGCCTTAACAAGTGTCCAAAGAAAAATAAAAAAAATAACAAGCAGTAAAAACGAAATATAAAAATCTAAACAGAAATTCACACAACCCGACTTCAGAGTAAGTAAGTTATAATAAAGGTACTTAATAAATGTAAAAAGAAGATTCTTCCGTAATACATGCTCGTAGTTCCTGAAAGCCATTTCAGGCTGAGATTCCTGATAAGAAGACATCAAGCCGCTAAATCACAGTATGTCTGACGATTTAATACTTTTTGTCAGATGGATATATATTACCAAGTTAATTAATCTCTGTCTAAAATAGCGGTAGGTGTATCGACATTGGTACCGACAAAACTAGTCTTAATGTTCAGACTCCACCCTTTGTGGATAAGTCTGTTTAACAGAACAGTGAGTTTCAATGGATCATTTTGAAATCTCTATTTATATGTAATGTAGGACAACCATTGTCGTGATTCATAACAATATAAAAATAAATCTGCAATGAGTTGAGCCAAGTTTGTGCCCATGGATATGCTACTATCTGCCGAAAGACTCTTGTCAAGTCGTACAGAAATTTTATGAAGAAGGAAATCATGCAATATGATGTCAAGCTTGTTATAAGATTTATTGCTTATAAAAGAAAAGTATTTATTGCATTTTAGCATATTTTAGGACAACCAGACTTTTTGAACGACCAATTGACCAACATTTTCTTAAGCTTATGTCGTAACGGATATAAATGGTAGTAAATTACAACTGTCTATTGTAGAAAAAAAAATCTGAGCAGGCCTTAGTTTGTCGATTTTAAAAATGTCAAAAGTAGTCAACAGATTAATTTTCAAAATTTCACCATATTAATTCAACATTGGTAAACTTGCATTTTGATACAACTAGGTCGATGCTTCTGCTGGTGGAGCAGAGTTTTCCGAATGTATTCACTATCCCAGTTGTCAGATTTGTCTTGCATGAAATTTATCAAACAGTGTTTTACAAAAACTTGCTGCATTTGTTTAAATTCTAAAGCACTTCAACATGAAGAACATACTGCATTTTTTATTTATCCCTTCCATCGGATTTCGTATTTTGAATTGTTCATATTGGAGTACGTTTTTACTATGTTTAGATCTCGTTTTTTTGTCATGTTACTACCAATGAGAGCTTACTCCTACAAATGTACATAAAGCATATCAAAATTCACCGTATTTATTGTACAGTGGAAAAAGTTTTATTTTTATAAACTTATTATGGAGTTTAAATAGTACTTAGGGATTACGATGTTAGTGGTACTTTATTAACTTGAAGCATAAATGAACATCAATATTATATTTATGACAGACAACTTCGATATCGTTGGTTGCTTTTTCTGCAGGAACAAACACATAGGTTTTATAAAGATCTTAACTTTGCGTTTTTATCTGGAAACCGCACGAGATGAACTTGCATCTTTATTATTCAGTTCAAAATATTTAATACCATTTTTTTAAATTCTAAAATTCAATAATTTGATTCATATACTTGACAAGACCTTTGTAACATGATTTATATCAAAAATTTATTTTGATCAATTTTTGTTGCAAAATGCATGTAGAGATTTTTCGATAACATCACGAAATTCGGTCCAATTAATTTGGTCTGCTGTGCGATATTTAGGGGCCATTTATACTTTTAAGCTGGTGGTTGTGTTTGGCAAGATTAACTTTAATTAACTCTACCGCTTTTAAAGTAAAGGAAAGAATTTGATTTTATATTGTTTTGGATCCTTCCTGCACTGATGAATATTAAAACAGAGACTGGTCCTACAATAAACTTCAATGAAAACAGTATTTGCATATGTTTTTTTTTATCACGAGAAGTAGTCCGTTGGTCTAAAAAATGGTATCTCCAGCCAAGTAGTGAGCACTTCGGTGTATTTTATTGGATAAGCATTAACGTATTTGATAACGCCTTTCCGTTTGGCTTTCCTGTTATTTTTTATATTAAAACGGAACCCGGTCTTCTATTCCTTCTTAATTTTTTATGTTATAATTGACAGAAAATGTTTGGAGACAGGCTGCATATTTACCCCATAATATTGGCGATATTTGTACCAGTAACCTTCACTCTCACGTAAGTAAAAACAAGAGTCCGTTGAAACTATTCATATGTTTAAATATACAGTACAATTATTTCAAACAACACTGTAAAGGCTGATATTTCACCTCTCTTAAGCGATCACCTGTATTAAAAGTTACTTTTCCATATTTAACATTTGATCCTCTACATCGCCTGTTCAAAAGGTTACCTTACGGCATGTTTGACAGTAGTCAGGTACTTCCGTTTGGTATCGCTACTGCTCTATCAGATCTTTTTGCTTTGTGAACTCAGATTTTCTGGGACAATTTTGAGAATTGTTCATAGTGCGTGGATTTTCCAAACAAACGAGATTTCTTTTAAACATTTTGGTCAAAGCAGCACAGAAAACACCCTTATTTCAGTGAATGCTAGGGAAAAACAACCACTTATTCCTCCAAAGCTTACATAAAAATTGATAAATGATTTATCATCTTCTAAAAATGTCATACGACCGACCGGAAACTGGAGTCCAGCTCGGGATGACCTGCTCTTTACCTTGGATTTGGCTTTTCCTCTTTTTCCATGTCCAGACATTTTGTTATATGCTTTGTGTCAACTCTGAAGTAAATACAATGAAAAGTGGATGCAACAAATCAAGGTGTCACTTGTCTTTATTATTTTGGGTTACTATCCACACTTACCCACTGGGTTTGTTCATAGGGATAAATATGTACAATTTGTAGAGACAAGTACCTGTTAAATCCTCTCTCCTTAATTTGTGCCGTTAGTATCACGTACAAAATGCATTGGTTGACTATTATATTATAGAGGTCAGGACTTGTTACCTGTAATAAGAGAAATGTAGACTTCCCGGATTGAAATTAACCCGAATTAGAGATAGAGGACCGGATTAGAGATAGAAAATTCTACGTCCGGTGCCGAGCGCGACAGAAGTGATGATCCTTCCACAACAGCTCAGGTTACACTTTTTGGGAAAAATTCGTTTTTTAAAGCTTCAGTTCCTTATTTTTCCGTTTTGCTTTTTTATTTCAGATTTGTCGTCTCTATGGAGTAGGTATTACGGATCTCTCACAAACACAAACTACACTGGACTTCATACATTTAATTACTCAACTTTTGGTAGTCATTGTTATGTTATTTTCCATGGAATATCAGAGTGTCTGTAAACGTTTCACACAGAATTTAATAATTGTCTTATATTTCACTGAATATTTTTATCAATATACACTTGAAAGAGAAATGTGGATAGGGCGTTATAGTTTTACCCTCGGCATCCAATTATTGTATAAGAAAGGTATTTTGTGGCTAAGCTGTCTTGAATATTGCTCGCATAAAATCTATAACCCTTTAATTTACAGTAAAATTGTTCATTAAATTTGAATTCTATAAGTATCTTCAAATTCAAACCTGTTGATTTATGTTACTTAACAACAATTTTCAATTATCTTTATTTTCAGGTACATTTTAGCAGTAACAAGTGGACACGTACAACCAGCATTCCCTTACATCAGGTATGTTTGGTTGCATCCTTTATGAAATCGATATGTACCAAATTTGACATTCGTCCGAGGTTTTAGATATGTTTAATCTTGTTTTTAGCTCAAACCTCGGAAATTTACTCATAACTGTTATCTTTATATTTGGCTTATCGGTGTTCATTATGTCATGAACTGTATATTTCATTTGGTCAATTAATATACCAGAAATTCATAAAGTTTTCCTGATCTTCCTATTTTTGGCACCTACCGTTTCTGATGAAGGTAAATCCAGGAAATCTCTATACATGGAGTTGCATTTGCGTCTTGAATATTTATTATTAACGTATACAAGATATGGATTATGTCTTTCTGACATATTTTCCATGTTCTTTCTTTTAAATATCATATTACCGGTATCTCTAAAAAGACACCCAAGGGACAAACGAAAATCCCAAATGAAAAGGCACAATACAATGGTTGAAACAAAGAAAACAGAAGACAAACTACCTCAAGTGAGATATTCAGTACTAAAATTGTTGGTTTTGTTTATTTACAAATAAAAATAGTCTTAAAAGTCAAGATAAAACTGTAAATATAGAATCTTCTGACATGTACCCCATATCTTTTTATTTTTATATATGTTTATCGAAAAAGGATATTTTTTCGATGATATTTAAAAAAAAAGAAACAATAGTTGAAATATAGGGAAACCACAGTGCATTCACGATTATCAGGGATTAATAGGATCAAAATATAATTATTACTGAAGGGTCGGGTTATCGAGATCGAGATCGAGATCGAGAGAGAGAGAGAGAGAGAGAGAGAGAGAGAGATCTTAGTGCAGCTGTAGACTTACTCGAGATCGAGAGAGAGAGAGAGAGAGAGAGAGAGAGAGAGAGAGAGAGAGAGAGAGAGAGATCTTAGTGAAGCTGTAGACTTACTTGTGACCTGTTTTAATTTGCCGTTTTTTCTATTCCTTTTCCATTGTACTTGAAAGGGCACTAAGTGTTGAATAAAATTTCCAAATTTATTTTCAACACTTAAAGAATTAGAAACTTGCAGATTCGCCAGTTGTCTAAACAAATTTAATAATTCAGACTTCAATCATGCTCATTCTCAATTTCCGAACCTTTATTTCAGTGATACCGGAACAAAACCACCTGAAAGTTGTGTTTTTGGTCAACTCCTTAACATCGGTGCCGTTCTTGGTAAGAATGAATTTTAGAGTCCTTTACTTTATGTACTTAGTATTAATTTACCTGTTGTTAAAATTATAATAAATTATAATAAGGTACAAAAAGGCCTGATTGCTTCATTCATATAAATTAACAGACATTTAGATTTCTTCTCGTATAAAACATTCAATCTCAAAGAAAAACAATCGCTTCAGCAATTAACATGACAATCAATAACTCTGTGAGTATGTACACTCTCTTAAATGTTGATTTATGGCGTTGGTTTTGGGTAGATATCGTTTTATTTCTTTCCTCTTTTGATAAGATGTGGTACATTTACACTAAATCTATATACCATGGCAGAGAAAAGACAACTTTGATTACGAACTTACTTCATCAAAATGTTAGAAAAGGGAGATGTTGTTTTATTGTGTATGAGACAGCCAACAAAAAAGTGTAAATGTGAACGTTTATAGTTGCCATAAGACCTTCAATAATGGACACATGTCCACACCATGCACACCTTACGGCAAGCTGTAAACGCCCCAAAATACAAGGTGATTATATTGAACATACAACAACTATTGGCATAATAAGTAAACAATGTTTATATTTTGTACTTTGACGATTTATATATTTATTGTTTTCAGCTTTTATAATATTTTATGTGAGATACCGTCAGATTGGAACTCATTATGAAGGAGCAGGGAGAATTAAATTGTTAAAAGTCAATACAGCTACATTTATAATGGGTATTGCTGCTGCGTTTGGTATCAGTCTGGTAGGAAATTTTCAGGTAAGCTGTATGAAATAAAAGGTTGATATATGTCATCATAAAGATACATTTTTCTTCTAGAGCATTCAATAATTTATTACAGGGGTTTTATATAGAAACTCAGACATGTTATTCTATAAAAGTACAATATAGTTTAATCAAAATTAATGACACGTTTCGTACATGTATGCAATAATTTCATGTTAGCGTAAGTTTAAATTCTACTGTTATTTAGTGAGTAGCTGTCTCATGGACAATCATGCCAAATCTCCTACTTCTATATTAAGAGAAAAATTTTCTTAATATGAGGAAGCCAACCACTTAAATTACTTTATATTTCAGGAGACAAACGTACTTGTTATACATTTGATTGGAGCACTTCTTGCATTTGCTGTAGGAAGTGTTTATTGTTGGATTCAGACAGGGATGTCCTTTAAGATGTTGGATTTACCAGGAAATTCTATAATTATTTGTAGAATACGTGCTGTGATTAGTATTTTAACATTTGTATTTATTCTTATGTGTATCCTTTTTAAAAATGTTATTTTCACTTCTCTTTTTATGTAGCTATTAATGTTGATGTGTAACAGGAAAATGCTTATATTGTTAGCACACGGGCTTTTGTCAACAGTTCGGGATCGATCCGTTTCTGCATTACTAACCCACTGTGCGCAACTCCTAGGTCCAGTGATAAAAACAAAACACCGCGCTTCTAACATCAACAAAAATCAAGAGTCGCATTTTATAAAGACGGGAATTTACAGACACCGAAAATAACGGATTTTTTACCGCTTTGTAATATACAAAACTGCAAATCTTTCGATAAACAAATTTTCAAAGTTCTTCCATCTTATTTATGTAATATACATAAATCAACAACTTCTTTATCAGCCGTAATAATACTGAAAGCATAAAATTCACCGTTAAAAATGGTCTTTTCCACATCCACTGACGTTTCGGGTTATGGAGGTCTCTGGATGATAACTGGGCCGATATTGAAAAGGTCATCGTTTTATCTGTATTTAAATTACGGTTTAATCTTTGTCATACCTTGAAACTTTATTGATATAGGTGCTTTGCAAATACATTTTTACCAATATTGTATGACTTTTGTGAATTTTGATATGTTGTAGGGGTATTTCAATGAGTATTCTCTAATCAGGATTGATTAAACTGCAATATTTGACATTCAATATCCAGACATGATAGAATAGTACTCATATCCCAACAAATCGAAAAACAACACCAGATCCAGCGCGTTCCACCACGTGTAGTACTTGAAATGAGGCACTTCTAAATTTCAGATGTTTCAGAATTTCAATAAATACCACAGATTTGTGTAAAACAATATGTGATTAATTTCATGTCAGATATTTCTGACTTCTATCCACTGGGCATGTGATTACCCTAGGCAAGCTCTGGTCCACCAGTAGTGACATTGGTCCATTGGTTTATAAAGTCATGTTTACCAATGTAGAAAAGTGTATGCTATCTTAATTCCCAAGACCATTTTTAATACGATATTCAATTGATTTTACCTGCATATCTTTAAAACATGACCAATCAAGGGTAAATGTTGTTTTTAATAGAATAGAATTAATTATTAATTTGACTTTCCCTTTAGACCTAGTTCATTATTGAAGGCAGTTATGGGACCTGTAGAAGTTTAAATTCAACCGGTTGGTGGATGGCTGTCTAATGGACAATCATGCAACATCTTTTTATATTGTTATTAATAGGATATGTCATGGAAAATATCATTTGCTTCTAAAGTATATTAATTTTATATCGACTGTTTTTTCTTTACCCAAATACCAGTATTTACCTTCCCAACTCTTTCGCAATCAGAAGCTCCAAGCTGGGTAAATGTAACGGACAATAACTACTGGACTCCTGGTGTACCGGTACGTACAGAATTATTACATTTCTTTTTCAAAGCCGTTCGTTGTATTGTACTGAAATGTTTAAAAAAGTATTTATATGAAGATTATACATACCATAAAGATAGCAATGAATCTGTTTAGAAGAGAAAATTTTGCAACACAGACTGACATTACGGATGAAACATTTTATACAAAACATTGGTGGTTTTATTGCTTCCACGTTATATAGTTTGTACATCAGATTTTTTTTATAATTTAACAATTAAGGATGTTATTTTCATATTAAGCCATTTTGGTCAGATTTTTTTTTACTCCTCTGGTTTAATCCAGAGCATTCATATTTTTGCCCAGTGACCACCGCTTTTCTTTTCACGATTTCGTTTAAACATTTTAAAATGCACTTTGAACAGTTTTTATGAAATTCGTGTTATTTATTCCTTTGTTTTAATGGACAGAACGTATTTAGACAAATCCTATGGAAAATCAAGAGAAAGCCTTTTCCCGCCAAATTTTCAAATGCTTATTTCTCAAAAAACAACCATACTGACCCATTAATTTTTGTGCTTAATTTGTTTAATTTTTTTAAAATCTCGAAAAGATATCGTAAGCTTTTGAAAAGATTGTTATTTTGAATATAAGCAGCGAACACGTCTTGATTAACGTGTAAGCTTATTCTTTATATTTTCAGGGATATGAATTAAGAATAACAGCAACGGTATCAGAATGGTTATTAGCCTTGTCTACAGTGTTCTTTTTGTTGACTTATATGAAAGAATTTAAACAATTTAGAATGTACACACCAGAATGTCTCCATAAGAATCAAAAGACGGCCAAAAGTTACAATATTGAACCCAAAGGTGTACTACCATGATAAACTGAACAAACATTTGTACATTTTAATAAAAAAATCAATTTTTTGCTCTTGTTTCAGAGATCATGTGCTGAAACTAAAAACAAATTAGACGTTCAGTGTAAATTAACATTGATCATCCCTAGTAGTAGTAAGCTAGAAATAACGGGTGTGAAAACACACTAATATCGTCATCTTGCGTTCATATTGAATTAGGCATAAAGCTATTTCGGTATATTTTTTATCAATTAGCAGAAACATTCGTGGAGCTGAGCATATTATACTATTGTTTGCAAACACACTTCACAAAGGATTTTTTCCATTTTCTTACATTTCTGGATTCGTTACGAAAGGTGTTCGTTGGTTGTGGCTATGATGAAATCACTATTCAATTTTAATGGTGGTCTTCAGTAGCTATTTGACAGTTAGACCATTGAAAGGGTTGGTATTTTATTTTCAGAAGAATTTTTTCCTGTTTTTACCATTCAAATATATTTTCTCCTCTTTTAGAAGAGAAAATATTTACAACTTCAACATTTTCAATGATGTGTTACACATTAAACGACAAAGGAAGAAGCTGGGTCAATCACGAACGAATAAGTCAATAGACATGGAAAACGCGATTTTTCAACTTAGAAAACTTACGAACAGACACCCAAAAACGCACCTTTTTTCGTTGCAGTAGATGTGGCCTTTCCTATGTTGAGCAACTCGCCACCAACGGACACTCATTACGAGCTGAGAGTGTGGCATTCTCCCCACACCGGGCACAGTGGTAACGTTCCGAAACCAAGAATATTTCTTAACCCCGCTATATCTCGGGATGGCCGATAATTTATACACTCGCCCAACCAACTGACACTTCTTCAGCAGGGAAGATGGAATGATCGAACAAAAAACTCGAGTCGAAACTACTACTCACGACTCTCTATATTGAAGGTCAACCGTTTTTATTGTTTTATTTATAAATATTTTGTCCTTTACTTGTCATGGAACATTTAGTCTTGCCATAAGGATGCATGGAGTTAAAACCTTGATGAAAGTTTTTCTGACGATTTCCAGATTTTTAACTTTTGTAGTTAACGAATATGCTATAGCTCACCCCAATCATTCTGAATCAAATACCATTTTGTATCAGTAAATTATTTCATTTCAATTTATTAGAGTAAGAAAGCCATTTTTATTTCAAATAACTGTTGATAGAAATGTATTTCATTTCGGGTATTAAAAAAATAATATGCAGTTATATACAGACGTTTTCCTTCACACTAGATTAGTAGGTATATTTTCATTGTTATCAAAAGAAGAGAAACCTAAAGGAGAAAGTAATCTAGAATATTGGAATCCATCAGTTCCGGTAAGTATTATGTAAATACAAATTATCATAGTGTTCTTGATTGTGTGAAACCCACAAAATGTAAAAAATTGACAGAACACTTTAGGGTAATTTTTTATTTTAGCCAAAAAATTAAATTGTTGCTGGAACTCTGTGTGCGACAAAAGAAAAAAAATCCAAGATTTTTGTTTTTCTTGTTTTCTTTTTTTTGAATTTAAATTTCACAGTTATTAATATTTTATTATTGAAAATATTGTTTTCAATCATTATTTATCAAGCATAATGTATAAAATCTCTAAATAAAATTATAACTTTAACTTTGTGTGCGGTAAAGTTCTAGCAAATTTCACCTGGTGTACTTAATTATAACATCACTACCATTTAGGCAGTAACTAAAAAATTTACAAGATTTTACAAGTTTTCTTTTTTCTGTTTGGTATTAAAATATTTTCACAGTTTTTAATATCTTATCATAAAAAATATTGTTTTCAATCATTATTCATCAAGGATAATGTTCAAAATATCTAAATTTCAGGAAATATACTTGTTCCTAGTATTAATGTGGTTCCTGTCGTCTCTCAGTCATTAGTTTTCTGTGTTGTGTGTTGTGGTTTAATCGAAAGACAAAAGTATTGAAAGTCTCACCATTGTTATGGTTCATTAGAAAGTTTGTCTTCTGTTCGCCTTCTTTTGATCATCTACTTGTCTTTTTATCCGGACTTGAGCTGGGTCAAAGACCTAATGAAGTTTGCATGAGGGTCTGCTCTGCATGGTACTTTAATTGTTTAAATCTAGAATCTATTTAAATATGCCTTAGAATCAATTATGTGCCCTAAATACAATCATCTAGAGAAACTTCTAACAGTTGCCAGAGCTGTAATTATCAAACTTTTGTAATAATCCGAATAAAATATGTACACATACATGCTTTGATTTTCCGATTGTAAACTTTCCGTTCATGTCTAGCAACATTCCACCTGCATACGGAGTGTAGATCTCTCAATTGATACGTTACTCCAAGGCTTGAGCTTCCTATCAGGATTTTATTGATAGAGGGTTGCAGCTGACTAGAAAGCTACTGAGCCAAGGGTTTCTCAGGGAAAAATTGGAGTCATTTCTCCGCAAGTTTTTCGGTCGCCATCATGATTTGGTTGACCGGTACGAAATATCCATTTCACGGATGACAATGGATATCTTTGTGACTGTCACGAATACAAATCCGTTCCTATCCCGGTTGTGACTTTTGAGTAACACGACGGGTGCCACTAGTTGAGCAAGAGTTGCTTACGATTCCGGAACACGTTAACTCACTCTTGTTTTTGTAGGGTTCGTGTTACTCCAGCTTTGGTTATCAGTGTAGTGTTGTGTGTGCTATGTTTGTCTTTCGTTTCATTTTGTTGGCCATGGTGTTGTCTTTCTTCCGACTTAACGATTTCTGTCTGCCCCTTTGGTCTCTTCAAATTCTTTTTGATCCTCTTGCTTCATTTTCATTTAACTATATGATTAGAATTTGAAGTGCATATCTAGCAAAATGACATTGTCATGATTATATTAAACAGAGAAATGAGTTAAAGTTGTTACATTCTCTTCCCGCTGCTGCACGGTTTTTCATGGAAGTTTGAGCCTAAACTGAGGACACCAATTGTTAAGATATTGATAAATTTCTTTAAAATAGATTTGTAAGTTTTCAGGAAAAAAGTGTGAAAGATTCCACTGCTGTAAACATTGAAGACCACACAGATAAACAAGCATATAGATTCCGACCAAGGAAATCAACAGAATATGTGCAATCCCAAGTACAGACCTTCGTTCGTAAAACTTTAGCACTAAACGAAGGAACGAATAAACGAGAAACGAAATATGAACGAACAATAAACGAACGAAAGAACGAAAAACTCACGAAGAACTATTGTATCGTCCGTTTGCAAACGAACGAACGAACGATCTTATCGTGCGTGGGAAACTTTATTTCGTTCGTTCGTTCGTTCTTTGATTTTGAAAATAATTGGTTTCGTCTTCTGCTGGTTTTTGCAGACGAAATAATAAAGATTATTAAAAAAACTACATAGGGTTAATTCCCTTCTGTATTTATTTTATTATTAGCGTAATTTGTTTATTGGAATTTTGAATGTCTAAGTACAAAGGATATTTAAATGTAATAAATTTTGTACAGTCATTATAGTATAACTTTTATTGTAAAATATCATAAAT
>JAULBM010352062.1:0-22092 GCA_032357055.1 Geukensia granosissima | reverse complement strand
GTGTTAAAATTTGAAATGGATCCAAATAATAGAACTAAAGTTATTGAACGGAAACCTAACTGTCTACGGATGCCGACACCGACATGCCCATAACATAATACGACCACAAAAAATTTGCGGTCCTTTAAAAATGGAACTGCGGCTTAATTTTGCATCTTCAGATTAAATGCACCTAAATTTTATTAAAAAATAAAAGTATAATGTCATAATGTATATAAAATGAAAATAAAAGAACTGACTTATTCCTTTTGGGCCTTTTGCTTACATTTGGAAATATTCAAAATTCCGAAACTTTCATGCACATCTACATGCTATAAGCAGCCAGTATATATTAAAATTAAAAGTCTTAACCTAGAAATGTGGGAGGAGTTCAAATCACAAAGGTGTTATTATATAGATTATTTTACCCTTTCGGGCTTCTTATTTGCATTTGGAACTATTACTTCCATGCATATCTACATGTGATATGCGATCATTCTATAATCAAATCAAAAACCTGCTTTCAAAATGGTAGGATGCATTAAAGACATAAGAATGTGTGACGGAGTGCATAACATACCATCAAAACAACTATGAACGTAAAGACAGACTTCCATCTGAAAGTGCAGAGATGAAATTTTACTAAAATGTTCAGAGTTTATCCACTTTTTCCACAATGCCATTTAAAAATCTTCTGTTAGTAGAACAAATCTGTCATCTCCAACTTATAATATAATGTTTAATGTTTTAGACATTCACTGTCACTAATTATTTTATTTTTAATGGATTGTGGAATATGCAACAGATTTAGAGATAATTTTTACTGATATACATGCTGTATAAATGACTAATTGTTTGATATAGGTTCAGACTAGATCTTTCAACTTCTGATTCATTACAGACATAGAACTCTTTTGTTCAATATGGTTTAAGTAAATATATCATTGATACCGAAAGTTTAAAATACAATCTAGATTCGAATATAATTAACTCCACTATAACACTACTCTTCCTCCAAAACAAGACACACCCAATCATTCCACTCCAAGACTCCACTCCAAATTTCACTCCAACACTCCACTACAAATCTCACTCCAACATTCCACTCCAATACTCCACTACAACACTCCACTCCAAATCTCACTCCAACATTCCACTCCAATACTCCACTACAACACTCCACTCCATAGAATACCCAAAGCCCAAATTGAAAACGAGGAACATTTTTTATTACATTTTAAAAAGTTTCAATCCAAACGCCTAACTTTGCTTTCAAAAATTAAATGTAACATCATGTATGATAACTTTAATTTTTATAAAATTTAAAAATTAATGTTAAATGATAGTTCAGTATTTTCTCTAAAACTGATATCTTCATATATTATAGAATGTTTTAAAATAAGAAGCAATGTGATACGCTGATTTAATGTTGATTTCATCATTTCATTTCCATATGAATAATGTAATTGTTTCATTACATATATTATGAGCCATAACCATATATTATTGTTATATTGATGAGTTTGTGCTTATAAAATTTGTATTTGTATTTATTAATTTAGACCAACGTTCAAAATGCTATAGTTTTTTCTTTCTCAGTCCATTTTTGTCTTTTCCCCCTCATGTATGGGGAATATAATTTTATATTTGGCCTTTAGACTGATGAGGTGTTGTATCGTGTAAGCCAAGGTGTGCCAAATAGCTACTTCCTGTGTACTGCTATTTTTATGTCTATTAATTTTTATTTGACATATGATGACATGTCATTTTTCTGGTTATTTAAGACTTTTTAATAGATTTTTAAATAACATAAGACCAGTCAACTGTTTCATTTTTAATGTAACCTGATTCTTTTTATGTGACATTTTTAATAAAGCTTATTTGCATAAATATTTATTTACTTTAAATGTAAGATTCCACATTAAAGTGTTATATAAGATAAAAAATTAGAAAGAACTGATATGTTGTGTATATCTTATAAATACATGTATATTGCATGTACATATAATAGACCATGGAAGAAACAATATCAAGATTGTGCAAATAGGGGTAGAAAATGTCCCTCTCAAATGTTCAATTTCCTCTTTCAAAATTCATCTTGAAATCTCTTTAATTCCCCCATCTTGCACACAAGCGGCCTTACGCACTACGTTCTGAAATTGAGAACGACCGTTACTTGTAAGATGCAATTCCCCCTATCCTACCAAAAAGAATTGAAAGAATGGAAAAAATAGTTTACCACCAACATATTTAATTTCTGATTTAGGCTAGTTCACTCTTATATTTTGGTAGCACATAAAATCCTCAACTTCAATTTTTGACAACACTGAAAAACAATTCAGCTTTTTTCAATCATTATAGCAGTTTTGGAATTAAAAACCTTTGCTTTAAACATATTTATGATGAAAGAATCCATTCCCTTCCATAATGTTATGCAACCAAAAATCCTGGTTTCAAACATTCTTTCAGTTATTTTATTTTAAATTTAATAAATATTTCAATTTTTGCAATCAATTGATGTTTTTAATTTATAGACGATGATAGTAACTGCACTACATGTATTACCATGAAAGGTAAATTTTAAATCCATGTGAAACTGTTTTAAATTGTCACTCAAAATCAAGAACAGTATTTGTTTTTAACCATCAAAGAGAATACTACTCCAATCAGGCAATTTTTACTGCTCAAATACCAGTACATTTGTACTTGTTTCATTGCAAGCGGAACATGTTTTTTTTCTGGGTCAATACTAATGAATATTATTTGGTAATGAAAATTGAGTGAAAAAAAACATGCAACATGATATTATTTGGACATTCAAGAAAAATAGCTGAAAATTTTCTGTGTTTTCTAACCATATTTCCTGTCAGAAAAACCAAGCACATTCAAGAAACCACAAAATAATTATTTAAATTGTCTAATTTCATTTTTTTCAAAATATCAAGTGGTTTCATGTATTTGCTCATATTTTCTCAGTTCAAAATATACCTTAAAAATGAGCAAAAGTAAATATTTTGTTTAAAAAAAGAACTTTTTTATTACCCCTTAAAGTGGGCAAAAAATTGCAGATGTTTTATGGTTTGGTACTGTTGCTATTAGCTTCTTCAGACAGGTTGGTTTCTGCATAGGGGAGGATTGAGTACTCACAAACATGTTTAACCCAGCACACACTTTATGTGCCTGTCCCAAGGCAGGAACCTGTAAACCAGTTGATGTCATTTTTATGATTAAAGTATTAATTGTTTTTTATTGTTTACTTATTTGGCCAATGATTGTTATATTTGAATTTCATCACATTTGATTTTTGTTGCCTTTTACAGCTTGCTGTAAGGTGTTGTCATTTGTTCATTATTGAACACCATAGGGCAACTGTATAAGTTTGAGATTTACACATTTTGGATGGCTGTATCATAGACATTCACACCTCATCTCCTTTATTATAATCATAGAAAACTTGTGTCCATTTTTATTGTAGAATTTTTCCATTACATAATGGCCTTAAACATCAACTCAGAAAGCCTTATATTCAGCAACATAAAAATACCAGAAGTGATGACTGTGCTTTGTCCAACACATTATTGTGTCCATACAATACGATATTCACACACTACCATAGTGTTCAACTATTACTACCCGGTACTTTCTGATGTCAAATGGCTGCTGACATATCATGCTATGGTAACAAAAACAACTCTGTCTAGTTTGCATTTTACAATTCCAGATTTATTTACTGTTAAAGTGTTTAATATAAAGTGTTCAATTCAGTATTGTATAGATTTTTTTAAAGATATTTCATAATTAATCATATGACAAGCTATTGTTTATTCCTTTATGTTACTTCTTTTAAACATATGCTAAAGAAACATCCAACAGCTTGCAGAACTTTCAGTTACCATAAATATATG
The DNA here is from genome assembly GCA_032357055.1 of Geukensia granosissima. NCBI lineage: Eukaryota > Metazoa > Mollusca > Bivalvia > Mytilida > Mytilidae > Geukensia > Geukensia granosissima. The sequence continues at coordinate 18,208 of JAULBM010352062.1, read as the reverse complement.
TTATGATTTGTTTTTACTTTTAAATCCACTAATTGATTCAGGTTATGTTATCTTTGGACACAGGTGTTGCAAACTAATCATGTGGTTATGACCACTGGCCAATTACAACAAGAGATTTGTAACTCACCAACATTGTTTCCAGTTCAGAAATGTAGTTGGAGAGATACAAAGATCTTGTTTAAATAAGAGTGGGCCACTAGCTTGAGTTGTTTAATTTTAATTTTGGTATAATATGTTCCTAACTTGATATACACTATAAAATTAAGTAGTTGATAAAAAACCTGTGTATTGCTACTTTTTAAGATGCAAATTTTATATGTACAGATGTACAGTCATACATGTCACTTGATCTTACATGTAATTATTTATTTGGTGCTGATATTTATGTTATAAGTTTGTACTTTTTATTATTGTTTACAGAAAATTAAACTATTATGATATAAATTGTTACATCTGTTTTTCCAAATAAACTTGTCCTTAAAAAGAATTTGAAAAAAAGGAGCAGATAGAAATTGTTATGTCAGAAGACAGACAAGACCATGGTCAACAAAATGAAAAAAAAAACACAAACATTGTTAACAAAACACTTCAATGAAAACTTAAGCTGGAGTAACACAAACCATATAAAACCAAGGGTGAGTTCAGATGTTCCAGAAGAGTAAGCAAGTCCTGCTCCACTAGTGCCACCCATTGTATTACTTGGTAAAAGCCAAATTTTAGCCATATCAATGTAAGTCAAACACAGGATAGGAAGGGATTGGCAGTAAAATCATGATAGGCAGCACAAGCCCTGGAGAAGTGTTTCAACTGAGAAATATATGCTACCTATACAGGTGCAGCTGGAATGTCAGACATGAATGGAAAGTTGACAACAGGAAATCAGAGTCATCTATCTTGTTGAAGTTTGTTCTTAACCCATCCTTACTGCCAATTTGTAGATTTAATTATTGGCATGAAGAATACCTTTCTCTTTATCTTTCTGTAATATCCTTAATTTTAAGGTCAATGGGATGATGCAGTCAACAGTTTAGAATTCTTCAATAAAAGAAAATTATCTGTGTAGCCGATGGTGAAGACAAAAGTTTGAGTCAACTTTTCTTTTTTCCCTACAGAGTCAGTTTTATTTGTTCATTTTTTGCAATGCACAGCTGGTTCCCATTTGAATGTCAATAGTCTGTTGAAAAACATGTCTTCCAAAAATCACAAAAATGTTAGTCCTGCAAATATGGACATGATGTATCATGGACAGTCTGTCAGCATTCTACACATAAATGGTCAATTTGACCTACATTATATATTTTGTTGACACTAGTTCAGTTTTACATTCAACCTAAGGTAAATAAAGCTTTTGTCACCTACATATGGTGGCACAATCTTGTTATAAAATCAATCTAGGGATGAAGTGAACTGGCCATTCAGCAATTTCCTCCCATAATCTACCTGCTGAGGAACTCTGGCTTTCTCAACAATTAAAACTTGCCTCCAAAATATGACTGAATTATTTAAGCCCAAAACAAACTTTATTCAGTAGTACAAATGGTTTATTTAGCTGATAGGAAGAAGGTATCAGGACACAAAATAAAGAAAACATATACAAGGACAAACATGAAAACATAAGCCATAGAAAGCCAGATTTTTGTTAAATTGTTCAAAATGTTTTTCTAGCAGATATGTTTAGTTAAAATATATGAGTTCCCTAAAGGTTAGCTTTTCACTACTGAATAAATTACTAATCAACTAAGTATAGACAGTCAACTCTTTCTGATATTTAAACCACAGCATAGCACAGCTGCCAACAAGCTCAACAATAGCCTTAGCTAAAACCACCCATGGCAGACTGCCAGATCTTAGCAGAATTGAACAGGTATTTTTTTATTAGATCTCCTTTGAAACCATCAGACAAAATGAATATGGTATGAAGCATCTATTGAGAAGCTGATTCTTTAGAAAGAACACCCCAAGTCATACACTTTATTTTACTTTCAATACATACCACATATATATATACATGTTATTGGAATTTGGAAAGCTAGATATCACATACAATAACATGTTATCAGATTTTGTGAATGCCTTGAAGGAGGTGCATGAGATTTGGTATTATTTGATGATGTCAGGTGTTCTCTTTAGAAATACATGTAATACATTGAGGTGAAATGAAAAGCATCTTAGTTTTAATAACATACTTTTCTGATTATCAAAACTCAAATAGGAGCATGATTGTTTAGGTAGTCTGGGTGGTGGATGTAAACTTCCCTGTGCAGATTTCTGTGGCACATTATTTTAAGTTAATATCAGGCTTTGCACATACAAAAAGGGTCTGCATGACTCGCAACCCATTTACATCAGCCTGAGTATTCTCTTATTGTCTTTGTTTTTAGATATTTAAAGTCCTTTACTGGGCTGGTATCACGGGAATGCTTGTCAATTTTATAATTACTTGATAGTTGTCGAATTTTCAGTGTAGTGGAGAGTAAAACAATAAATCATATTATCTTCTTAAAAAGGATTTATTATATTAGATTTAACAAAAAAAAGCAAAAATAATGCACAACTCAGTTTAACTGACTAATAACAAATGACTTGACTACAGTTAGCTTCTTGGTGTACATTTAACATTCTGTTGGTAACGAAATATCTAACATAAAAAAACTACATACAGCTAACAAAATAGCTAAATAAAATCATAAAAAAGTCTTTCTCTGTTCTATATTTTCCAACAAGCTCTAAACATAAAAATTTTAGCAATATTTTTTTGTATTTTGCCTGATCAACACAAATACTAAAACTAAAATTTGTCAAGGGAGATAATTTACATGAGAAAAAAATCTGTGTTCTTGTGAGGAGATCAAGTTGGGAACATATGGCTGTAAGTGGTTCCAACTTGGAGGTATATAGATGCAGTTTATAATGCTAATGCTTACAAGTAATATGAATATAATTAAAGATGCATTTCCTACTAATTGTTTTTGCACTGAAATGGACTTTTTATCCCTTTAAAATTTCTTCAAGAAAATCGGCTATTAACATTTTTTAAAATCATCATGTAGAAATTATCATTACAATATTGTCATGGAAAAAGCCAGAAAACCAGGTAAAATTATGCTGTTTTTAAATCAATTTGGGGTTAACTAAAACAATATAAAAAAATGACATAAACCCTAACATGAGACATGAGATTCTAAATTTAAGCCCACTGTTTACAATACAAGTTACAATGACTAGGTTAAGTTCACAAAAATAATAAGATTCAGAAAAAGAAGAAAATTGAAGACCAGCATAATTTTCTCATGGTTAGTCATTTTTTGGTTAAAATTTACATTCAAACATTATTCAACATTGAAATAATACAAACAATTTACAGGGAGGAGACTAACACTGTACAATTAATTGTAAGATACATTCCTTTAAACTGGATGTGAATAGACAGGGAGAGTGTTCAATATTCACATCACAAATAACATACTTTTTCATGTATCTAGGGAGGGAGGGGGTAATCATTAATGATCAATGTTCCTAAATCTACCATTGTACAATAAATTGGACTGAAAATAAGAAAAGAATAGAACTTCACTAATATATATATATTATTGAGTAAATCGGCCCTTTATACTTTTATTCATTTTAGACATTTGTCAGAGTTTACTCATTGTCACAAAATTTGATTTTTGACCAAATTTTATTCAATGTAATCACAAATATATAAATGAAGCAAATACCTAACACTGGAATTATTTTATAAATGCAAAATGCCTGGATTAAAGTTTAGAATTTAACACAGTTTGTAATTTTTCCAGGATTAACATCACTAAAACTGTAAAGAAATGAGTTATCTCCCATGCATAACATCAATGGATCAAAACTTCAAGTACATGCCTATGTTATCACACATCCATTCACAAAAAGTTAAGCCAGTGCATAGGTTTTCGCGAAAATTCCTAAGTCTAAGATTGATCGTAAGTGTAGAAACTTCAAAGGAAAACTCATTGTGACTTCATAATTTACAATAGAAATTACATTTACAACATTTAGTGAAACTGATTGCAGGCTTTTAACCTATGAATCCTAAATGATTTGAGACCATTTCACCCCTGAGAATTTGTGAGTTCCTGTATATTTGATAATGAGAATGAAGAGAGTATAGTTATATGGTGGTCTTCTGTAAGAGGTGTCAGGTAATGGTCAAACATCAGCAAAATATCTAATAGTAATTATGGTTATAATAACCCACAAGAGGTCATTATTATTGATAATGACATGAGTTAACAAATCAAATTATGTAAAAATCCATATATTATGGAATAGCTTGGATATAACTGTTATAGTAGAATTGGCATTTTTTTACTCAATAAAGGAGAAGGGGCATTAGGCCCCTTTTGGCACAAAAATCTGCCAAAAACTAAATTATTAATTCCAAAATTGAGTGAAATCCAAAATTAAGTAAATAAAGAAATTCAGAAAAAAGAAACAACGATTTCACTGAAAACAGTTACTTTTTACCTGATACTTGCACTTTGTGTACAAAAAAGCCACCAAAAATGCCTACTGGTATTTTGATAAAATGTTTATTTTTGTCCATTATTTATGGTTACTGAAGCATATTTTGTAGTGTGAAAATATATGCACATGCAAGAAACATTCTGTGATGTCACAACAACAAAGATAAAAACATCAGCTCAATTCATATATAATATGAAAATAAAAAGATACGGGGTAAATGTCAGAGTGACCTCATTCCAACCACCAGAAAATCACAGGGAATTTAAATCTAGATATCTCCTCAAGACCTCTAAAAAGGGAGGAATACCACTCACTCTAAATTACATCAAATAAATCCACATAAAGAGTAAAAGACCTTTTACATTACATAAAATACAAAATCCTTTGTTGAAATCCCTTCTGTGGATATAGATTATTTATATATATAATTACAACAACACAACTGATTTGATGTAATGTCATTCACAGATTTTTTTATTAAAAAGGACAAGAGAGGAATTTAACTTTTCACTCTCTGTCAAAAAAGCTAAAAAATCATCAAAATTTGTTCTTAATGCCTATAACTGATATAACATATATCTAATATAAAATGCAAACTTAAATGGACAATATATTACAAAACATGATACATATAAAATTATATGATGTACTGGTGATATTATAAAATGTTAAATTGCACAATGCATCTGTCTTGAACTTGAAATGTAATATGATATAAATACAAATGATCATTATGGTTCTTCCAAATGTAAAGTGCAAATGATCATTATGGTTCTTTATTTATTTATTGTTTACAGTGTAGTAAGTTATTGAAATGATTAAAATGCATGACATTTTTGATGAAGTTTACAGTATAAATACTACTAGGACATACAAATACAAATATAATGTATAACATACAGATCTAATGAATTTACTGAACAAGTCAATTGATGACACTTGGGTTTGTTGCTATTCTGTATTAAAACATACTCATCAGCTGTCAATGACAAAACAACAGAGTTCCCCTGTCTTTGAATTGTAAACCTGAGCCAGGTAGATAGCAATATCATGATAATTGTCAGATTTTTATTTCCATATAAATAAGACAACATATTACTGTATCTTATTCAACTTTGAAATTTTTTCTATGTCAGAGAATTGTCAATTCAACATTATGACAACATAATTCTTGTTGGAAGCCTTTCTCCTCCCAACTAGGACAATTTGTTTACATGATATAGTGTCATCTAACCATAGTCAGTTGGGGATAAAATTTACGTCAATGTGACCAAATTTTTGCTGGAAGCTGACTTCCTAAACCAAGATCTATCTGTATACAAGATTACATGATCATATGAGGATATGGCTGAGATATAAATTCAGAAGTAAACTTGAACTAAAGTCAGTGAAGCAAGTCAGAGACCTTTTTGTTGTTGAAAACTTGAAACTGAACTAAGATCAATCTATATGCAATAATACATGCTCCTATGTCATCTACTACGTGATATATTTTCTAACAACATTCTAACCAAAGTCAATAGAGCATAAAATTTAGGTCACAGTTATCTAGTTCTTGTAGAATGCTTGATTTTCACCAAGACTCATCTGTAAACAAGTTTCTTTGATCCTTTGTTTTATAAAACCCAAGATCCAAACTGGGATGTAGACCTTATAAAGAATAATCATGTGTACATAAATAGAGGCTAATTAAAAACATTACAGGCTTGGATATGTGTAATAGGCCCATTTTGTTTTAAGATTGTTGTAAATTTAGCACAGCAAAAAAATCTTATCTTGACTCATTCCTTGATAAATAAAATATTTAATGGTACACAGGTAAAAATAATTCTGATTAACACATTCAAATGCTTTGCATATATGGAGTATATACAACCTTGGTGTAAGGTATAAGTATGAAGTGTGATCAATGATGAACAAATACTGTGATGGTTAATAATTTGAATTTTTACAATACAAGTCAGCTGTTTTCACTGAAAGTTGATAACACAAATATGTATTTCATGGTCTATTTTATGTACATGAGAACAAATTATATTCAAATATGTACAATTTTACTGAAAAACTTAGTGTTACAATCCTCTTGGCTCTAAAAGTTATTTATGAAATTAAGCACCATCTAAATCGTTGTGACCATTCATATTCAGTCATGACTTGTCAAATTCAGGCTCATCATAAACACTGGTACATGTACTATATTTCCTGTCATGTTTAACATATAAATGAGCTGGTTTGTGCAAGTAAGAAACCTAAGTCTTCTGGCAAGATAACTGATATTATTTTCTAATTGAGTGTTTAATATCTTCAATAAAAATATTACTTACTTGACAATACTATCTGACTGTTAATAATATAATATAAAACAAAATTTTGATACTGCAGAACAATAGGCAATCAAAACGCAAATCAAAACGCTTTTGAATTTTTTACTTATTTACACTTCAAATGTTGTTCATGAAAAATATGTTTTACTTCTTCAAAATTCCTTATAACTGGAAAAAATTTTTTCTCTCATATTGCACTATTGCAATATATAGCACCTGAAATGTGACATCATTGATGATGTAAATGTGGCTGTAACAGATTTTTTATAGTTTTGCTATACAATAAAAGAATAGGCATAATTTATTATTGTGATGAATATTGTCCCTAGTGGTTTATTAACTGTACTGGCAACCTCCTGAAATATAATTTTTTGTCAGGACAATATTTACCAATATTCATTCATAAACAGTATATTTTTCTAAATCAGATATTTTGAGCACCACCATTCATTCATACTGTAGCTGTTCCATTTATACATACAGTGTTGAACCAAAAGTGAAGAATTTACCTATTTATACATACAGTGTTGAACCAAAAGTGAAGAATTTACCTATTTATCTTTGCAACATTGAAAAATTTAACATTTACTCGTTCATTTTGTTGTTTCTTTCCTTTTAGTTTGCAAGAAGTCATGACTTAAACATTTGTATTTTACATAGTAATTCACAATAAGGCTTTACAGAAAAGATTTAGATTGTATCATTCTGGCATATATTCCATATTCTTCCTTTTAAATATAAATTGTACTTTTAGGACCAAAATTCACTTATGTTTAACATTATAAATGAAAATGATAGATAAAATTATTTCAGGATTATTGAAAAACCTTTTTACCTTTCTGATATTATTAATAAAGATTTCATAAAAAGCTGACTTGAATCTGTATTTTGACAAAAAGGAAAGTTTTACATGAATTCAAAGGGATATTTCATTAATTATCCTCACCTCTGGCACAAAACTGCACATGGTACATCAACAGCTGCAACATAAATGGTCTTTTTTGTTTCATGTGTTGTCATGCTGAAGGGTCATTATTTAGCATGTTTTCATGTAAATTGATACAAATGTATCGTGCCAGCCAATTTCTTATTTCTCGTCCTCTAGAAAATACATTTTATTTCCCATAAGGCCATGCAAGGTACCCTCCTGGACTATCCTTTTCCCTAGAGGCAATGTACCCTTTATGAAGTATACAGATATGTCTTCTCAAGATATTCACAACTAATCTGTTAATATCTAAATGCAGATCAAATAAATTACCTTGCGATGACTGGAAAACATACCAAACTAATATAAAAATATTAAATAATCAAATGGATATCAAAATATTATTAAGCACACTTTCTTGGACTATCTGTTCTGATGTTCCATGTTCATGTATTCTACTTCATATCTTTGTTCTACTTCTGAGAGGGGAACACATTCTTGAACTGCTTCATCATAAGAGGGAGGCGGGGGTGGCGTCTTTGGATCTGTGGACCCATTTTCTGTAAGCTGGTGTGACTGTGAAGGATTAAATTCAAAATAAACTTCTGGATCTGCAACAAAAATAACCAATATTTAACAAGACTGCAGACTTTCAATAAAAAAATGCAAGTTTTTAATGCTTTTATATCAATACAAGAAAATGATAAGGATGTTATACCAGAGGCACCCAAGTACCTGTAGCTCTCATTCTGTTGGTTTCTACATTTGCCAGAGAGGGATGCTGGACAATATATTGGTATTTACCAAGCATGCAAGAACCATTCCACCAAAGTTTGTTGGTTGGCTTTAGATATGAACACTTTTTAGTAAATATTTCAAAGGGTCATATATTCCATAAAGTTCAGCTGTAGTGGCTGTCTTTAGTTGACAAGCAAGGGTGATGGATGCAATCTCAGTAGAGAACCTGGTAAGAATCATTCCACACAAATTTTGTTGCAAATGGCTGAGTAGTTTCAGAAAAAAAAGATTTTTACAACAAAACAGGTCACTTGTTTGTTTTATTCAGGTCTAATGCCAATTTGAGAAATAATTCACAATCTGAACATCATCGGTTATTTCCACAAAAAAATCTGGTCAAATGATCACTGACAAAGGTGGTAGCCATTTTGTCAGACCCATGACATTTTGAGCATATTTATGCTCATTTTCATACACTTACCTCAGAGTATTATTTCTGAAGAATGGCAGAAATGTACAAGCATGTTAAAATTACAATTTCAGTCATATAATTGTTGTCAGTTTTATTGGTGTAGGAGGCAAGAATTCACAGAGGAACCAATGACCCACTGGAGAGCTGGACAATTTTAGAAGAAGATCACCAAAGGACCATTCCACCAAATTTGGTCCCAATTGGCCAGGTAATTAAGAGGACAAAATATCTTAAGTAATTGTGGATGGACAACAGATGCAAAAACAAAGGCTCCACAGAGCCAGTAATCACAAATAGTGACTTTTTTCTAACCTGTTCATTTGGCAACTATTTATGCTAAATTAAATTGAATCATAGCAACCATCATGAATGTCTCAGCAGCAAAAAATTAGAAAAAATAACACTTCTTCTTAACAATCATTTCCATTTTGTGATTTCTGACAAGAAGATTTTCGAAATTTGGACTAAACAGAAAACAAAATTAGCCCTGGCGGCCATGCTGAATTAGCCATCCACAACAAAAACACAAATCTGCTAAAGGACCATCTTCCTTACATTTCTGCTAAGTTTTGTTGAAATCTGTACTGAGGTATAATAAAAGGATCCTATGTTAAACTATATTGAATAATGGCAACCATTTTAAATTTTTAATTAGCAAACAATTCTTAAATTAAGTATAGGACCATCAAACAATCATTTCTGGAAAGTAACAATTTTACCCATTTTGCGGTTTTTGAAAAGAAGATTTTCTATATTTTCTATATTTTCTATATTTGTCCTTGGCAATGACAATGCCAAAATAATGGTCAGGGTTGAGACCATATTGCACAACTTGGAGGAGAGTCCGCAATGTTTCCTATACTATGGGGGCCTGGGTGGCCGAGTGGTCTAGGTAGTTGATTTAAACTTACCTGTACAGATCACTGTAACCTATCACCAATACGGCGTGAGTATGCGCCTGGGTTTGTACCATACAAAAACAAGTTGCGTTTAACTTGCATCGCACGTGGTAAGGTTTGTCAGTTACCTGCCCAAGGTCGGTGGTTCTCTCCGGGCACTGCGACTTCCTCCACCAGTAAAACTGACCACCTCGATATGACTGAAATATTGTTGAAAGTGGCGTTAAACCCCACACAAATAAACAAACAAACAAATCCTATGCTATGACCACTATTTTGGCATAGTTAGTTTCAAACACAATGTTATTATCATTATTATGTTTTAATATTTTACATACATATTTATAAAAAAATACAATAAATGGACAATAACAATGTAGCTTAAATGTCACAATCCTTAAACAACTTAAGTATTGTCATGGAGCATTGTATTTTTATTTGGATGAGACTGTTAAAATCATTTTAAGTTAAAACAATCAATTTCCTTATAATAATCTTATTCAAAAAGGTAACTGAATTTAATTGATCTCCATGTATAAAAAATCATTTGTGACAAACTTTTATAGTACTTTGATTTGTTTAGATTTCTGTCATGGAAATTAAGAACTAAGGTAACTTTTTGCACCACCAAATTTTTAAAATTTTATTAAATCTTGATTTTATGCTATTAATGTGATAAATAAAAGTGTTACAAGTGGGGTCAAATATCAATTACTATCAGAAATATAAGTTTGCTGTGGTAAACAACTATTATTTATTGAAAGTATTTTAGCCCTGCCCTCAAGTCACATTATAGGTATAAAGGTATACTGAAATAGTATTTTAGCCACTATCAATGTAGTTTTAAAGGAAGTATAATAATACCTGGTTTCCTTGTATGTCGCACTGTATCTTTAGCTGGCATTGGAACATATGAATTCATATTTGAATGAGAGCTGTTTGAAAGATCACTAAGATTTCTGATATTTCTTGGAATTTCATCATCATCTTTTAATGACATCTTCATCCGGACAGTCTTGTACACAAGATAAAGAATCATACAGAAAGCGATTACACTCCCAATTCCTATACCAATTTTGATACCATATGACAATCCACCAGATCCTGCTGGTTTATATGGAACTGTAAAAAATATAATTCTTTTTTTAAAAGAAATCAAATGAGTTCTACAACAGATCAAATCATTTAGTTTTCAAAAAAAAATGCTTTTAATGTTTTTTCATATTTGAACTTCAAGGTACATCGTAGAAGGACATGACTTCTAGTAGTGAACAAAAATGTTACCAAGTGTTTCCCTCTGTACATCAAGACATAAAAAGTTATGGACTGGAAACCAATTTGTATGATGATTCATATATACCCTCCTGAAAAAATTGATCCAAATATAACTACTGAAAATGATATTCTACCGCAAATTCCAGCCTGAAATTTCCTACCAACCAATGGCTGCATTACATAAATAATAAGATAAATCTAAGACCCTGTCTCTTTATTTTTCATTAAATTTTAAAATTTTAGTAACTTGGTACTGGACTTTCAACCATTTTGGACAATTTTTTCATCTGATGTGGAGGAAAGAGGTTTAAAAGGTAACCTTGTCTCACTGCCCAATTTCAGCAGCAAAGAACTTACAGTATGTTTTTTTCATACAAAAGTACACTGAGAAAATACATATTGTTTTTACTGTTTAACCATGGAAGTATTAAACTAACAAGAAATAAAACTTGTTTTAGCAATATTTATATGCCATCCAGCTTCATGGAACACAATATGGACCTTATATAATTAGTGCCTGGCCGAAATACCCTAATGGACTATAATATCGCACTAATTAGAACCTCTTGGCAATCAAACTGAATAATGTGATGTATATTTGTTGTCTATATGAAAATGAAAAGATATGGGGTAAATGTCAGAGAGACTTCACTCCAAAAACCAGAAAAACAGAGGGAATTTACAAATCTAAAAGGTCTCCACAAAGCCTTCAACAAGGATGGAATAACACTTCTTCTAAATCAATTGACTGATTGTTGCCTTACCTCCAGTGGCAAATATTTCATGCATATTTAGGACAAGAGCATATTAATGAATGATGATGAATGAACTCTAATTTGAACTAGACCTACACTCTAAGCAAGATTTTTAATGTTCTTGCTCTGAAAAAGCAGCAGTCCACAGGAAGACATGTCACTTCACACAGACACATTATGACTCTGGACAGACCAGTCTTTGCTCTTACTCCTATATGCTGCGTGCTTAGCAAAGAAGCAGCCAATACCACTTTTAATGTCTTTGGTTTTGCTAAGATGGAGATCACACTCACAACCTTTCCCACTCCAGGTAAGCACACTCACACTTTTCACATTTACATGAAGGTGGAATATAGTTTGAATTGATCTGTTATGCCCCTACTGTATGTTTTTAACCCAAGGCCTGAAAACAGCTGCCCAAGTATGCCTTTAATATACACAATTGCATTTATCACTAAAAAATATAAAATTAAGATCAATCTTGATCAATATTACCTGATGTTATATTCAACAAAAAGTTGTAATCAAGATCAGATGGGTCACTTCTTGAAAGCCGAAGCTTTAAATACTCATTCTTTTCTGTCAATTCAAAAGACAGGTGTCTTGCCTTTTCTTGCGTATTGCAATCAAAGATTTTCTGAAAATACATAATTAACAAAAAGTTAACACAAAAAATATCTTACCTAAAAATCAGGGAGCAAAAAAGAAAGAAATTATTGTAATAAATAGTGTCATAATGAATTAGTATTAGTATGTCAACTCATGTTGACATATCAAGTGTAGATGAAGAGAAAAAAACCTAAGACAACAAGCAAAACTTACAAAGGATACACCTGCTTCCCCATCACAGTTTTCAAAGTGAATTATTTACCCTTGGAAAATAAGCTGAGATGAATTACCTTACTATATGCATATTCCCTCATTGTGTCTGATGTTCATGTAAAGTTTTATTGAATGTATATTATATGAAGACATATGGACATCCGGATAAAGAGACAGACAGGCGTACTTTGTTTGTGAAATAGTAAAACTTGACCAAAGATGCTCTTCCTTAAAAAGATACACCCAGGAGCCTGTAGCACTCACCTAACATTGACTCTACCTTAACTTGGTATAAGCAATGCTGTTTGCTAAGAAGGAATGATCGATAAAAATTTGGTAGAAAACCATCCAAGGACCATTCCATCAAAGTCCGGTTTCAATTGACTCAGCAAAATTAAGCAATAAAAATTCAAAGGATGTTACCCATAGGGTCTCAATTCAAACAAACTTTGGCTAAAATGGCTATATAGGTGGCAAAAATGAATGAACAGTGGGAATGCTGGATATAATTTTGGTAGAGGACCATCAATTGAACATTCAACTAAAGTGTCGTTTAAACTGACTGACAAGTTTTAGAAAAAATATTTTCAGGTTAATTTCCTATAGCCCCACTTTAAAAAAGCTCAACTGATGCAGTCATCTTTTTTGGTCAGTGGGATTTCCAGATAAAATTATGGTAGAGGACAGCCAAAGGACTATTCCACTAAAGTTTAGTTCCAACTTGCTCAGCCATTTTAAACAAGAAGATTTTCAAGTGAATTTCCCAAAGAGTCCCATATTAAATTAAGCTCAGCTGTAATGGTTGTCTCAGTTGGTCAACAGGGAATAGGTCAATTCCAAATACAATCCTAAGAGGGGACCCCTAAGCACCATATTACAGTAGTTTGATTAGAGATGGTTTAGCAATTTCAGAGATGAATTTATTGACATTTAAGAATTTTAAGGAACAGCAGCCATCTTGGTTTGCAGATGTAGATTTTAGATAAAATTTCAGTAGAGGGCCACCAAAGTCTGGTTCCAATCTGTGCAGTTATTTCAGAAAAAGATCTTTATGTAAATGTTGACTTGTGGACAGACAAACAACAGTAAGAAATGGCAATTGCAAATGATCAACTGAGGTACTTTGCAAGACGAGCATCATCAGACCACAGCATGTTGACATGTGAAATCTGATTGATCAACTAAATGTTGCTTAAATTCCAGCTGCAAAGTTTTCAGGCATATTCAGGATGAGACCTTATTAATGAGTGATGATAAATAAACCCTGCTTTGTCTTAGACTCACATCATGAGCCAGATTTTTATCTTGCTTGCTCAAACAAGCAAGACATGTCACTTTACCCCCACACATTATTCTGACTCTGGACCTACCAGTCTTTGCTCTTACTATTTAATGCTGGGTGCTTTGCAAAGAAGTAGCAATACCAGTTTTAATGTCTGTTGTGAGCAAGCTAACCTTTACACCGCCATCAATTTTTGACAAATTGAACATTTCTCTGTTTGCTGGACTCCATAATATGACTGGACTAGTTAAAATTTTGACTCCCTAATTCCCCAAAACTGGAGTTACATTTGTTGCATTTTTCACAAGGTATAATTTTGGGGGGACCATTAAAATCAGCACCAAAAAAATCCATCTGATGCAAATTCAAATTTAAAATAATCTGTCATAAGTTACTGGCCCATGAAAATAAGGTCATACAACATATGGCAGACTTCATTTACCAACTAAGAACTATCTACAGACTGAATATTGATATATAACAATTATTGAAAAATGTATTCGAATGAGAAAATATGTTGCAAATAATACTGTCAATGAAAATGAGGTCAAAGTCAGACAACTTTTTTTATCATACTAAATGTAGACCAAATATGAAGGGATAGGTAAAGCAGCTATTGAAAAATGGACTTCGTGGAAATTAAAAACTCTTTGGTATATCTGTACATAAAAATGTAACTTCATTAACATAGAATAATACATGTAAAATTCCACCTGAAAGATGGTAATAGATACTGTACTGTGTCATAGAAATCATAATTATAAGGTACTCACAAAGTTTCTTTCTTCCAACATTGTAGAAGACCTTCCCTTCGTTATTGTGAATGTAACATCACAAGTCTTTATATAGAAGGTTAGAAACTCTACTTTTAAAGATCTATCTTCCCCATAAGGACCTACAACTACTTCACAGTTATTTATATTGGGCACAGCACTATCTCTTGTCTGTCTGGCATGGATCAAATAGTATGTATCATCTTTAACAAATATCGTCTCTTTGTACTGACAAGTTTGATATTCATCCATCCAAACTAGAAATACAAAAAGATATGTTTAATGCCATAAGAAAATGCAAAGTGAGGATAACAGGAATGTCTTCAATAATACTGGACACCATACTTCAAATCAACAAGATTCTAAAAACAGAAAAAATATGTACCTGTTTATTAATAGACAAACATGGTAGAACAACACACAAGCAAGAGAGCTAGACTTTGTATTGACACAAATAGTTGTTAAACTAGTTTCTGGACCTGCATATAAGTTCTAGTACTGACAATGGGAGGTAACTCCTTGAAATGTGTTTAAGCATAACAAAATTCACCATATTTTGACATTATTTCTATAAAGACCTATTGAACGTTGATGTACAAATCACACACATTTAGCTAAATGCAATTACCGTAAAAACTGATGTTTTTAATATATACATGATGGATAGAAAACTCTAACTATGTATACAGTCAAGGATTTAAAACTATAGTGTTATTGCAAAAAAAATTACATAAATTTGTTATTATAGACTGAAAAATCAAAAATCATCTGAAAAAACTAAGTCTATTGATTGATTTACTATGGTTGATTAAACATGTATTAATTTATATTTGAAAGTTTCTTTCAATGTTTCGCATTAAGATTCTGCACAAATCTTCAAAAATTCCTACATGCCTAGTAACAAATAATTCATAAAAGGTTTGTAAAACAAATTGGAAAATTTTAGAAATTAACCTAATTTGGTTGGGATACTTACAGACTCCCAAAGACGCATTCACACAACAAGCTAGATGACAGTACTGTAGGACACACAGTACCTGAAAACTAAACTCAAATGTAAATGTGAACCTGAGTCAATGAAGCATGAAATGTAGGTTAAAGTGACATAATTAAGGTGGATTGCTGACAGAATCCCAAAGACGCATTCACAAACCAAGATACATGATGGTAGGACACCTGGTACCTGAAAACTAAACTTGAATCTTAAATTGAACCTGAGTCAAAGGAGCCTGAATTGAAGGTCAACATGACCTAATTTGGCAGAGATGCTGAGAGACTCCAAAGGATACATTTCTACACCAAGTGGCATTATTGCAGCTCATATAATATCAGATATCAAGTTGGACAACAAACTCATTTAAAGTCATTCAACCATGAAATTAAAAATAAGGGTCATGTGACCTAAATTTTTGTGGTACATTGCACATGTATAATGTAGAAATGACTGTGGATGCAAACATGGACACAGAGAGTACTCCAATAGCCCCCCCTCTGCTTCTTATACAGGCAAACTTAAACACCAAGCATTGAAAGATAATGATATATTTGAGACAAGTTAGAGATGAATATTACATTTTTTATAAAATCATCAATACTTGTTCGTTTTAAATTAAACCAGATGTCATCTTCTGGTATATGTCCAAATGAAATTTTTTAATGTCCTCTTTGTATACTGTATAAATGATTTGTAAAGTATTAAAATTGTTGTACATGCCTGAAGTGTTCATCAAGATTGTTCAATGATTAATAAATAAAATTATTAAAGTAACACAAAATCAAATACCTCTTGTAGGTGGTTCTGTAGACACTTCATTAAAGTAGTAGGCCCATAATAAAATGCATATCTTCATCATTCTCAAATAAGTTAATCTGCAAAACAAAACAACGTAAAAAAATCAAATAGAACCAGGGTTTGTAACAGTCAGATAGTCAATAAGCTGTTTTTTTTTAATATTTACTTTTTAATAATTACACTTCTAAACATTTTAATATATAGCCTGTCATTTTACATGTACACATGTCTAATAAAAGGAGCAAATTTAGCTGGTCACAATGAGTGGATAAACCCTTTTTAAAAGCATTGACCTCAAAATTTGAACTTTAAATAACTTCTTGTTGATATAATAATATGGTGCTACCTCGTTGAAATTTACTCTTCATGAGAAAAGGTGCAAACTTTACGACTCACTGGGGCATACATTTCAGTATACATGTACATCTGAGTTAATATACATGTATAAATGAAACTGAATATGGCAGCCAAGATCTAAGAAAGTTAAAACAAATACAACAGTAATAGAGCATTAACAGGTAAATGTTTCATGAATACAACAGTAATAGAGCATTAACAGGTAAATGTTTCATGAATACAACAGTAATAGAGTATTAACAGGTAAATGTTTCATGAACGGATTATTTTTGCTACTTTTGCAACATCTAAAAAGCCTGAAAACAAATCACTGAAAATTGTTTATTTCTATGCTGTAAACATAACAAAACTATTAAATTTCAAATTAAATTGCCACAAATATGAAGTTTTGCATGAGATTGCAAACAAAATTCACAGAGAAGAGAAGTAAATACTTATAGGAATGACAAAAAAACATTATACCTGTACAGGTACAATCAGATAAACCAGAGGCACCCAACTGGTACATGTATATAGCTGCCAAGACAAACTTGACATTGAAACCATTTAACTTACATTCCAATAAAGTTAGCTGTTTTAGAAATGAACATTTTTTTAATGAACATGACTTCTAAAATAATCAAAGTTCCTAATAGTCAAGATCTTTGTTTGTAAGTGAACAGCTGCCATCATGAATGGGTGGGGACCCTTAATACAATTCCGAAAGGGACCAAGATACTGATCATTCCAACAAAGTTTGGTTTCATTTTATCAAGAATTTCCAGACAAGAAGATTTTTTCATGAATTTCCCATAGGCATGATAGGTATGATAGGTTTTCATATTAAACTTATTTTCAGTCATAGTGGCGATCTTGGTAAGTGTGATAGCGTAAAATCAATATTGCTTCATGATAGCCACCATGTTGATTACAAAATTTAGTTGATAACTTTTCTTTCAAATTTCCATAGCAATGCATGAGCTAATTTGCATATTGTATTTTTCTTTTTCCAAATTTTTGTACATTATCTTTTAAAAAATACCATGTGCTTTCAGGGGCTCTATCACATCTTTCAGAAAAAAAAACTTGGCGGCTAATATGAAGCAATGTCAATAGATTTTACGCTCTTACTCCTTAACTAGATATAACTCAGTTGCTTCGCAAGTGCAGCATGATACGACCGCAGCATGTTGACATGTGAAAAGTGAACAAATGAACCTTTGGGTAAGTGTGGGCACAGTAATATTACTGGATAAGTGATCATTTTGACTCGTATTATACTCAAAACTGGTGTCACTATTGCTAAATTTTT
>JAULBM010352051.1:0-12116 GCA_032357055.1 Geukensia granosissima | reverse complement strand
GTTGGTTCATTTTAATCAGTTAGTCCTTTGCAATCATATGAAATTGCAAACATGCAGACAGTGTAACAAAAAAATTCGAAGTTTGCCAGGTGAGCGATTACAGGCTCCGTGGAGCCTCTGGTATTTTGTATTTATTTTATTGCATAATTTTTTTATATACTGTATTCTTTGTTTTTTCATATTTTTCACAAACTTTGACAAATGTTATGAAATTAAATAAATAAAGTAAAGGAAATAAAGGTAATTGCAAAATTGATATTTGTAACGGTCAATCAAGTTGATGACCGGGAAATTTCTGATGAGATAATATTTCCACCTTGTACTTTTCGTTACGTAGCCTAATTGGAAGCAACACTTCATAAATAAAATCAAGGTAGACAGCATAGGTCCTAGAGAACTGTATAAACAGAGAGATATATGCACCATATTCCGGTACCGTTAGAATGTTGTTAGTAAAGTTCACAATAAGAAAAAATATAATTTCACTTGTCGTAAAGATATGTTTTCATGCTGTCCTTATGTTAAAATTTTAAATCTAGGTATGAGGCAGACTATTCTGTATCTGTCGGGTACTTGACTATAAGATTTTAGGGGCCAATACGATCAACGTGCCATTGTAATAAAAATAAATAAGTAAAGTAAATTATCTATATAGCGGAAACTGAAACAGAAAATCGGTTCGTGTATTTTCTATAGAAGGCTCAGTATGACATCGGCTTCGTAGTAATAGTAAAAAAAACTTTAAAATACCCAGAGATAAAAATTGTAATGAATTAGTTGATGAAAATCCACTTTTTTATTTTGTGATATTAACAATTCCATCAGAAATGTACTTTATCAATCATTGATAGCTTTTTATTAGAAATATATCGAAATAAATAATGTAGAAAAACTAGTAAAAATTCTTAACCCATCATCACACATGCAAATTAGGACTGTTGCGTCTTTTATTAAACAGTCATTCGAACTGAGTGAGGAGACGAAATGCAGTCATAATACTGCCATTTATGTTTAATGTTCATTGTATCAAAAATATTTTTATTTTTCTTTGTGTGTATGTATGTATGTGTTATATTGTAATGCTAAAACCCAAATGGGTTAAATGTCTGCATTGATATATATATATATATATTTGGATGCCAATAGCCTGTCGAATCACACGTGAGTATAAAAGTGATTGAAAAATCTAAATGAAATGATTGATAAATATTGATCTTTCAAAAAGGACCGAGTTTTTATATTTGATTATTTGCGATGAGGATATTGGTTGCATAAAGACCTTTTATACAACAAAAAGGTATTCTTAATCGTCTTTCTTAAAATTTTTGTGTAAATACTGTGAATATCCAAATAACAGAAAGAGGCAGACAAATCTATCAGAAAAGAAACCTACTCATGATTGCAATACAAGGTATGAAGCCAACCTCCACACAAGGAAACAAGCTCACAAGCTCGTCAAAGTTTCCTTGCCATTAACGCTTTTCATTTACTGTGGAGTGCTATTGTTACGTCATTTTTGTGGGAAATGGGAACTATTTTTGGTCCCGAAATGGCGTAATTTAATGGTTGTAACTTCAAAAAACTTCGATATGTTTCATAAAGCAGCAATTGTCGATTAAAATACGAAGATATATCGAAGTTTATTTTTTTTGTTCATAAAATTTAAAAATAATATTATAAATATTCTTCTGCGAGCGCATTGATAATGACAAGATTCTTGTACTACTTCGGTAAGAGGCTGCTTTACAGGATTTTATGACGGAAATGACCGATGTGATCAGATTGGCGCTTAATGTGTACGAGGGAGTGAGCGAGAATGGCCGAATAGTTACGATTGTACAGGGTAATCATCCCCGGAGTCTGAAAGCGGAGCGGATATGACCCTGAAACGGAGAATAGGTATGAAGCCTCATCCGTAAGTTCATGGTTTTAGAATTTAAATAAGTTAAGAAATTTTGTTAAAACAATATGAGGTAAAATCCTATAATTGCTAATATCCCTGATGATTGATATTTGAATTTGGATTTTTTAATGGAAAGGAATAATACAAGCAGAGGCTCCCAGGAGCCTGCCATCGCTCACCTGTCATACAGTTTCCAAAAAAAAGTTGACATTAAAACCATTTGAACTACTATGATTTGAATAGCACAAGCAAGTTCAGCTGAGGCAGCCATCTTGGTTGGCGGATACCCGATATAATTCTGAAAGGAACCCATCTAGGGACCATTTCACCAAAGATTTGTTCAAATGGAGTAAAGTTTCAGATGAGAAATTATTTTTGATGAATTTCCTATAGGGTTCTACATCACATTAAGTTGAGACAAATCAGCAGTCTTAGTTGGCGGATGTGAACAACGACAAAATTCTGAAAGAGCTTCTCATGGGGAAACAAAGTAAAGTGACAATGGAGGAAGTAGATCCAGTCACGAAGATTTTTTAACAAATTTCTCATATGGGCCTAAAACTAAGATCGGCTGGGGTGGTGATCTGGGTTGGCGGGTGAGGTCATCGGACAAAATTCTGAAAAAAACCCAACTAGGAATTTTTTCTTGAATTTCCCGTAGGTTCTTATGTTAAACATTGTTCGGCTGTGATGGCCATCTTGGTTGGCGGGTGGGGTAATCCGACATTATTATGAAGGGGACCAACATAAAAACCATTCCACCTGAGTAAGGTTTTAACTGGGCAGGCAGTTCAAGATAAAAAAAAATTGTAAATCTCCCATAGGGTCCTATATAGAACTACGGTTGGCTGGGGCGGCCATCTTGGTTGGCAGGTGAGGTCATCAGACAAAGTTCTGAAAGTAACCCAACTAGGAATCATTCCACTAAAGTTTGGTTCCAACTGAGCAAGTATTTTTCAGTAATTTTTTTATGAATGAGATAGGCGCGTTTTCCTCATGTCTACTAGCTATCCCTACTACTAGGTTTATTATCAAAATTTGAACGCCTATTTGATTTACATACTCGACTAAAGTGGCCTTTCTTATAACATTTATAGCAAGTTTTATCATAAGCAGGGCATTTACTACTACGCTTACAAAACGTACTGCATCTGCTGCAGACTGTGTCATCTTGACGCTGCTGATGTCTACCGCCTTCATCCTCTCTTCTGTATTGCCGTTCTTCCTGTTTCGCGTTGTTCGGTCCAAGGACTGCCAAAGACGCATCAAATCTTCATACCAACTGCCGGATGGAGTGATGAAGACTGACTATTTCACATTTCACCATTAAGACTTTCTGCCTGTTCTGCGTGTAGAGCTGCCTCTCTGACCTCCGCCATTGTTGAGGGTTGTGTAATTCGGGAAAACACTTTTTCTGCGTTTTTTCCTCTTAGTGCTTTTATTACCATTCCAACCAAGAAGTTGTCTGATATCACTGTACCCCTTATTTGTGTTTCTATGCGCACGAAGAAGTCATCAACGTTTTCATCCTCTCGCTGTTTCATTTGCAGGATACCAACATCGAAAATAGCGCTTTGATTTGCAAATCGTTGCAGAAAAGCAGCTTTCAGTCGTTCGATGTTGTTTTAACTTCCTCTACTAAGTTGTAGTATGATAATGTTGATGCCCCCTCTGCTAGCATGAATGGAAATGTAGCAGGAATATCGTGGTAGTGATGGAGACCGCACCATTGAATGAACATACCACTGAACTGCAATCTGCTTTTCATTTAATTTGTCGATGTTAATTCCACCAGGCATAATTATTGGTCTTGTGTTGCTTGTCTGTGTTGTTGTTGGAACTGTTTCTGCTGCTGAAGTGCCAGCTGGCGAAGATGATGCTGATACTGTTGTGGTTGTATTCGCCTCACTAGTGCTCTGAGTAGTTACCATAGTTTCTGTTGAAAGTTGAAGGGCTTTTTTGTATTTGGACTTGTCTTGCCCTTCATTGTTTCTGCTAAACCCCTATTTTTTTATGTGCGAAAATCTCAGTTTTTCAGTGCCACTTCAGAGGAAGATTTTAAATACAATAAGCATAATTTGCTGAAAAAAAAAGATATTTGCAAAGCTGTCATATTTCCCATTTTGTAAATTAGAAATGTATAAAAATGTATATATAACTTCTAGATCAAAATGTATCTATAACTTCTAGAAGTTATAGATACATTTTGATAAAGGGGTAGAGCCACGAATGTGGTATTTTGGCCATCCAAATTAGCCTTAAAAAATTTGCGATCTTAAATATGAAAATCCAGCTTATTACAACCACAAATATTCAAATTATTAGTTCCAATAATTTTGTTCTTGTCAACAACAATAATAAGCTTAAATATGACCATGCAAATCAAGGAAGGTGAGGGAAAATCGACAAAAATCGACAAAATATATTAAGATGTTCTGTCATGACATTTATGGCATTATATATTTTTAATATACCTTTCGTTGAACTACGTCGCAGCAATATAAATATATATGCATTACCTCTATGTTATATCTTTCATGAAAAAATAAATTTTAACATCTTTAAACATTTCATTCAAATCTGAAAGTAATATTCTTTAGTGTATTACTCCCAGTTTAAATTAAATAAATAATGAGAGCACCAATTTGCTGTGCGATAACTTGCAACCCCATCTTATACCTTACATTCCAAACGACTGAAAGCATTACTTTGCTACAGAGGTCGTTAATGATTTTAAACCCTCCCCAATCTTGTTTCTTGATAAATTCATAACAAATGCTAATTTTATTAAATAGATTGAAGGAGTCTGATACAGATGGCGCACAAAAATCGCCTATCTATGATAGAATATTTATGGTGATGTAAGAAGTATGTAGAAGTAATAATTTAATAAGTAAATAAAAAATGAAGTTATGCTATTTGTAATTGAATTATCGGCCATCGTATTCATTTTAAATTGATAATTTCCAGAACATGCGATTTTTCAGTTGAAAATGTACTTTTACCTTATAAAGATTACTTAAATTAATCTATAATATTCGAAAGTTACAATATAGGAAACTCTAACTAAAAAAGTTCTTATTTTCATTTGACTTGTATGGTTTTGTTTTTTTTTTTTTCTAATTGATGATTGCTCGAAATATGAAATTTTATTTAAAAAAGAATTTTTTGCCAAAAAAATGTTGAAAATATGTATATATTATTTATATGAAAAATATGATTGAAAAAAGCCATTTGTCATTCATTTAAAGTATTCGACTTTCTTTTTATTTTCAATTGATCAATTCCAGAAATATGTTACTTTTTATTAATGAATTCATTTTTACCCCCGCCCCCCAAAACAAACCAATAAAAAAACATATTACCCAAATAAAAGAAATATTATTAAAAACTATTACTTGTATTAAAACTTTCACTAAAATAAATAACATTTGTCATTAATTCGAATTATACCATAGTTTTTCCATTTCAATTGATTTCCAGATATATCGAATCTGGAGTTAAAGTTATTTTTTTTAAAACCCCAACATTGCTAAAATGTTGCAAATATGCTTGAAACTATTATTTGTATAAAAACTTTATATGACTAATAGCCTTATTAATATGAAAAATTTAATTGAAATAAATGATATTTTTTGTTTATTTGAATATTATATCGTTGTTTCTATTTTATATTGACTATTTTAAGAAATATGGGACTTTTTGTTAAAAATGAATTTTGACCCAAAAAATTAAATGAGGACTAGAGACCTCCATTTCTCGGCTTGTGCATGTTTCATTTATTTGATATTTGGCCTGAAGCATTAAAGGGGTGACTTGTACCATGTCTGACATTTGCAGGTCCGCCATACGTCTACTTCCTCCTTGCTGGAGCGTTTTCTGTGCAAATGGGGGAGAAGCAGCCAAAAAGTTCAATGTTGCATAAATGTAAAAAATAAAGCATTTTTTGTCTGATATTTATTGGTTTTTCTTCAAATAGTTTGGTTCATCTGAATGAAGAGCAAGCTTCAAATGCAGTTAATTTCAACAGGATAAAATACTTTATAAAATGCCATTTCATAAAGTATTTTACCATGTTGAAATTTATTTAAAAAGAACTATATTTTAATTTAACAGTGTATGTGATGTTGATTTTTGATATGGTGATGTTTAAATTTTCAAGGCATCAATTAAACATATTTGGATTTAACATAATGTTCATTTGCTTAAAATTGAGATTACAGTATATTATTTAAAAGTTAATTGGCATCAGTTTTGATTTGATAGTCGTTAATATCTGTTTGGCCAGTAATTTCAAATTTTTTATCACCAAATCGCAATTGATGCCAGCAAATCTTTAAAAACTGTTTCCTCCTAAATTTATTCAAAGAACATTTTATTTTACATGAAAGCAAAAATTTGGCATAGTGATTGCTTCTTGCAGTAGGTGTAACCATCTAAAAAATAATGCAAAGAAAAATTAAATTTATAAGACAGATGTTATATAACATGTGCTAAATAACCTGAGACCTTCCCTTGCCAATATTAACACTATATTATTACCATAAGATATTGAACATACACTTTTACCAAAATGGTGACTGATAACTAATAAAAAAGGGGTGGAGCATTTTTACTTTTATTCTTATTGTTTAGTCAATACACATCACAATTTATTTTCTTTTTCCAGGGTGGTAACCTACCAAAACGAAACTCACAACAGGGTTCCAGACAGAGAATTCCAGATCCACCAAGTGCACAAAAAGTAATCAATTTATCATCCATGCAGCAAGAAGTAAAATTGCACAAGGCTGACTCTCCATGGAAACCATCACATAAAAAAACAAAAGAGGCTAAGGATGAGGAGAAATTGAAGACTGAAGTATGTTTAAATATGTTTTTGAGGTCTGATGTAATGAAATAGTTGTGGCAATATTACACTTTGTGGAAATAGTGAAGTTTCCCTAAGAGACATAATGTCATCTCTTCTCTTCTCTGTGTATGTCATAATTGTATGTCCATTGCAATTATTATAAATGTTTAACTATGTTCTTGCCCCTAGTGGCCTCCTAATTGGTCAATAATAATAATAATTATTATTCTTATTCTTTACTTGCTCTAGATAGAAAATATAGTCAGATTGTAATGTTATTGTTTGTCTTGGAGAATTGAGTTGGTGTGGTGAATATAAATTAAAGAAACCAGTTATTACATGAAGCAGTTCACCTACAAGCATGATATATTAGATGAACATGTTGCAAAAAAAATCATCAGGGTAATATTTTATTTTTACCTTTATGACATACAAGAATTTTTTCAACTTGATCACCTCAAAATTTTCCATATTTATTTAACATTGGTTATTTTGTATTTTTTTTTATTTAAATGTAGATATACATGTATTTAGGTTGGAAAACAATTTGAACATTCCTTTTGGTCTTTGTTCATCAATCGTTAATGCAATGTTTGGTTCATGAGAGTTCATGTTGGCAATTGGTTTATGTCCAATATGCTTTAAGCACACATATATCTGTGGAGTAATTATTTTCAGTACTTGCTTCCATGAAACCTAGTTCATAACAATTTGACATCTGATTTTTTTCTTTCTCCAGGAACTATACAAAAAAGCCAGAGGTATTTTGAACAAGTTGACGCCTCAGAAGTTCCAGACTCTTGTTAAACAAATGGTAGAATTAAAAATAATATCTGAGGAACATTTAAAGGGAGTTGTTAACCTTGTGTTTGAAATGGTAAGATGATAAAAAAATAAATTGGATGAACATGTTGCAAATAAAATCATCAGGGTAATATTTAATTTTTACCTCTATGACATACAACGATTTTTTCAACTTGATCACCTCAAAATTTTTACAAGAAAAGTTTAAAGTATTTTAAAGGGTTTTAATGACATTTAAATACTTTCCATCATTATGCAGTTAAAATCATTAAGTATGCAGTTAAAGTTCTTATTAAGAATATAAACATTTGTCTTCCATTGCAGGCAATTGCAGTACCTAGATTAAGTGTCGCTTATGCTAGCATGTCTCGATACCTTACTCAAGTAAGTAAATATTATTACTATTTATTAGCTCACCTTGGCTGATGGTCATGGGAGCTTTTTTCATCATTTTAGTTGTCGGTGTTGTCAGCATATCCATTCAATTTTTACATTTCGATCTTCTTGTAGAAATGTTAGGCGGTACTTTTCCATATTTGTTAATTTTATACAGTGGATATCAAGAAGATTGTGTGTTCTTATTGGTTCAAATTTTGAAAATCATCTTATTTAGAATATTTATGCCAATTCAGTTTTGACTTTGAAGCAATGAGTATTTGGTGGTACTACTTGTAAATTGTTTGCTGATTTGAAATTCAATCTGGCTGCCATGATGAGACTTAATTTAACATTGGACTATGAGGAATTTAATGTTTTTCGCTTTCATGAATGAAACAACAACAGATTTTATCTTATGTGGCATAGATGTTTTACAGATGGTCCTGTAGAAATTGCTTGGCCCATTGAATTGTTACTTTGCAGGAATAATTTTTATTTAGTCATAAGCTAAACTTCTGAATTGTTTGACACTGTGAAATTCAAGCTGGCCACCATGAAAAAACTTAGTTTAACATTGGACCCTATGGAAATTTCATGTTTTTACTCTCAGCACAACCAGATAAGTTTTTCTTGAACAGATTTTAATGGCAGCACAAACAACAACTCTGCTGACAATGATGTCATCCATCACCAAAGGCAGGTGAATTGAGCAAAGAAAATTCTGAAACATAACAAGAATGATACTTACCCTTTAAGATCCTCACAAACAAAAAATTATAATTTTCTTTGTGCTAGAAATATTCTATTTAATCAACCAATTAGATTGTGCTGGCAATCTTCCACAAAACTAAAATGGGTTATAAATATATTATCAAAATAAAACCTTAATTTCAACAGAATAGGAGTAATTATTGTTATTTATTGCTTTTTGTTTTTTTTTAAGATAAAAGTGCCATCAACTTCAAAGCCCGGAGAGTTTGTCAATTTCCGTGCTATACTGCTAACTAGATGTCAGAAAGAATTTGAAAAAGATAAAACAAATGAAGATGATATTGAAAAAATGAGAGTGGCTTTAAAAGATGAGAAAGAGGTAATAATATCAGGATATGTTATGTTAATGAAAATATAATATAGGACCCCCTTTTGAAAAAAAATGTATATACTATCCAGTGCTACCTGGCAAACCATGAAACGATTCAGATTAAGCATGCAAACACTTTTTAAAACTTGATAAATAAAGACATTTACAAGAGCTATTCCATTTATTATATATTGATATATAACAGCCTAGTAGCAATGAACCATACAACTTTACCCTTTTAATATTGATTCAGTATCCACTGCAATGATATTCATACACATGTTTTGTTTATTGATTGTCAGTAACATTTTAATATTTGTTCATTGTTAAAAGTTGTTGGTGCTTCTAAGTAATGATTTTGTGATTTAACATTTAGGTAAAACCAATCACTCTTAGAATAAAAGTAATCAATTTCAATAATAAACTTCTGCTTCAAAATTGAAAAATGTTGGAGAAGTAGAACTGTGATTTAGAAAACAAAATTACAACAAAAGTTACGACAACTGTCTTTAGAAAAAAAAAGATTAGAAAAATCATCTGTAGGCCATCCTGGTATTGACCTGACAAAACATATAGTTGTATAGAATGCATTTGCAGTAAACATTAAAAAATGTCAAATAGATGGCATTTTTGTCATACATGTGTAATAAAGCATATTGAAGCTTTGTTAGAAACCCAGCTGATGATGTTGTTATCCAGTTCCTAGAAAACTGTGCTGAACAATATGAATTCCTCGTTACTGAAGCTGGGCTGTTGAACCTTAATTTTAGAGTATAGTTATGTGTAAGACCACCTTCAGTGAGAATCCAAGATGTCTTGTGTGAAACCACTGTTTTTATTGAAACAGCATGTCAACCATTGTGGCCACCTCATATAGACATAATTTTACAGATTGCGCTAACAGTCATGATTTTTATTCAAATGTGGAATTCCACTTTTCCAAGCCAATATGTTCTCCAATTGTTCCTTTATGACACATAAAATTTGGCTTCCAGTAACCAGTTTCTGCTTTTTTCTTAGCTGGCAAAATCATGTCAGTTGATAAGGG
Organism: Geukensia granosissima; assembly: GCA_032357055.1. Classification (NCBI taxonomy): domain Eukaryota; kingdom Metazoa; phylum Mollusca; class Bivalvia; order Mytilida; family Mytilidae; genus Geukensia; species Geukensia granosissima. The sequence continues at coordinate 2,050 of JAULBM010352051.1, read as the reverse complement.
AAACTGACCCAATGGAATTTTAACATCTGAGTTTTGGGTTGTTTTTTAGGGGGGATTGGGTTAAATAATTTCAATATCCAACATTTTTCCTTTGTTTTCTCCTCGATATGGCCAACACATTGTTAAACAATAATCAGTCTATCAATAATCTATGACTGGTATGTGCATTGCAGTTCATATATTAAATGTTTGTATATGCATTTGGTTTCATAATTGACCAATTGTCTTTGTTTTCCTAGCAGCATTTCATCTGGAAATATTATTTTAGAATGCAGATTGATTACAGTCACTCCTGAGCCCCTGGTTGCCAATATAATGGCAATTTGTTGAGGAATTTGCCTGCTGATGATGATTTTATCCCTGTCTTACTAAACAGTGGTGACTAACACGAATTCCTCGTTACTGAAGCTGGCAAATTCAGTTTCTTGCAGTATTTATTGTTTGATAGAATGAAGCTTGATGCTCAGTAACATTCATTAATATTCTGGAACATTTTACAGACATGATTTTTATCTTCTTTTTAGCAGAATTCTGCTTTGTGAAACTGGGATTTTCCCATATTGCAATCTTTATTACACATAGAATTCAGCTTCCGGTAACCTATTTTTGCTTTATTTCAACATTGGCAAAATCATGTCTGATTTTAGTACATTGGTAAAAGTTTCTGATTCGTCAAAGCATTAATCTCATAATTAACATTTATCATATGTTTAGTAGTAAATACAGTAGTTTTGAATATGTGATAAATAGCCTGCTGTTTAATTCATATTGCACAACTTTGATGTGCACCCTTTATCACACCCCTACCCTTTATCGCATGGCAACCCTTTATCGCACCCCTACTTGGATTTTAAACATGGCAAACAAAATTCCAAAGGTAATTCCTGTCCAGGTGCTCTGGATCAGTAAGCCATTCCTTTATACTCTCCTGTTTAAACATATGATAAAGAGTATAAATACATGGCAAAATCCGTTTCACATGCCGTATCACCCTCGACCAATATCAGCCCTTGGGCCTAAAGGCCCTCGGGAAGATACGGCATGTGATACAGATTTTGCCATGTATTATTCTCTATGAAACATATAATAAACATATCGCTCTTAGAATAAAAGTAATCAGTTTGCATATAAAACATTTAATTTTGTTTGGTTACACATTTGAAAAGATATTGGAGAATGAGGACTGTAATTTATAATTAAAAGTTGCAACAACAGTCATGACAATCATATTTAGAAATAATGCAACAAACAATTCGTTGAAGTCATGGCTGGATTGCAGTCTTTCTGACATTTACCCCATATCTTTTCATTTTCATATGCATAATTTAAAAAAAAAAATGAATGGCATTTTTGTCATGCATGCGAAACATTACCTTATTGAAGCTTTGTGAGATAGAAACCAGCTGATGATGTTGTTATCCAGTTCTTAGAAATCTGTGCTGAGCAATATGAATTCCTCGTTACTGAAGCTGGGCTGTTGAACCTATTGTCTAGAATTGGGCTAGCTTTCTAAGTGAAACATGAACTATTTAGATTAAAACAGCATAGCAATCAATGTGGCCACCTCAGTCATTCATAATTCAACAGATTTTTCTTAGGGAAATTGACCATGTTTCCTCAATTTAAAGATAAGACAAACCTTTTGACAAGTGAAATCTTGATGTTACAATTTTGTTTTCTTCAAAGTTCAACTTTATTAGGAGGTAAATATTCAAAGTAACAATTTTGAGCCAATTTCCCAACATCTTACCTTTGTAGTAACTTAGTTCATGTTGTGTTTGTTCTTATTACACTGTGGCTGAGGGATTGTTCTTACATTATACATTATTATAAGCTTTCTCATTTTACCATTTAGTCTTTGTTTAGAGTAAACTATTCTCCAAGAGCCTTTTTAAGACACAAGTTCAGGCTCTCTAAAGCCTCTGGTTGCCATTACAATTAAAACATTTAAATGGATATCAATGAAACTTTGAACAAGACACATTGTGTGCATATACATATACGGATAAATCTATATTGGCTCATTCCATTGGCAGATGATCCCGGGGGG
>JAULBM010352040.1:0-12116 GCA_032357055.1 Geukensia granosissima | reverse complement strand
TAGAAATAAGTGGCCAATGTTAAATGTATGAAAAATCTAGAGAATTTGTTTTCCCGCCAAATTTTCAAAGCCTTATACCTCAAAAAGTAGCACATTGACCCATAATTTTTTTCTGGTCTTTTATCTTTTAATGTAAAGAACTACATATTTATAAGAGTCTTTTAAAAAGCTATTTATTTTCAAATTGAGTAGCGAACATCCTTAAGCGTGCATCTATTAAACCTTAAAAAAAATCGCACCGAACCTTACACAAATCTTATTAATCCAGAGAAAATGTTTCAGTGAACATGATAGTTAACATGCATGTCTCGTGTCCATAGGGAAAACCGGAAGTCATATTCTGTATATCAATCCGAACAACATCAATTACCGCCCATACTGATAAATAATGATTTGCATAACCAATTCCCTAAAGTCCATTGTAGTGGCGTGGATGTCGCTTTGTCAAAAGTAGAACTAATAAACCAATACAGTGATTATACAAACAGAATGTAAATTTGGAGCAATTTTCCCACAATATACCCACGTATTGTTGTTTGCTTTTTTTCATCAACAAACATTCATAATACGTGCGAAATCAGTTTTAGATGTGGTATGGTTGTCTATGAAATAGCAAAAGGGGGTATGGTGTAAATGTTTATGACAAAAAATCTCAAGTAAATTAAAAGCAAAGGGACAGCGCTTTGATTGCTGTTCTTCATCTTAAAATCACATTGAGGCCTTCACCACGGAGTAAAAACCTCACAGTAAGTTCAAGACGGCCCCTAGCACCGAGCGGAATTCTTTGCTAGATGTCGATGACTACACCTGTGCGTTGAAGCACACAAATGTAGGGTATAGTCAGCAAATTACAAATATTCACAGGCAACCACGGAGACGATCATCCATTAAGTATAAATTAAAAACATCAGTAGGTAACGTTAAGACCGTCAATAATATACAAACATTTACATTGTAAGCCTCCAGACACCTCACTAGTAAAACTTACCGCCGAGATATCACTGAAATGTTTATGAAAGTGGCGTTAAGCCCTAATCAAACAAACAAACAAACAATGTAAGGCAAACTGTAATAGAACCCATAAATATAATGTGTTGGCATTAAAATGTGAAGTCATGTTACCTTCACACATTTGCAAATAAAGACTGCTTTGTCACTTTCAGCTTTACATGGAATCCAATGACAAAAGAAAAATATAATATCAAGTCTATTGAGCTGGATAACAATCTGGGCCAGCAGAGCTGATAATAATTATGTCGGTTCTACAAAACGGTAAACAAAGATGATATTTGCAAAATTATAAGTTATTATTATACAAATATAACAATTTCACGATGAGCAAAAAGGAAAGTTAATTCCATATTGTATGTATCATAATTTGGTCGGTTTTATTAAAACAACAGATATGTTCATGTTTATTTCGTAATCAAAATATCCACGCAAATTTGGCGATCGTTTTATGACTCGACAGACGGGCTCCCTGACAATTACCATACTGTGAGAATCAGTTGGTAACATTTAGTGCTAGTGCAACATCATTGACAAACTAATATGCTATGAAAACAAGGATTTCAAATTTATATCTTTGAAATTAAATTTAATTATATTTTTATTACCATACTGTGAGAATCAAGTGGTAAAATCTCATTTAGTTATAGTGCAACATTATGCTATGACAACAAAGATTTCGAATTTATATTTTTGAAATTAAATTAAATTAATAAAAAAGTAATTTACAACAAATGACCTTGGATAGTGGAGTCTTCAAACTACATAATCTTGGTAAATGTCTCAAACTTAAGATACTCATTGTTTATATAGACTAAGTGGGTTTTTTCTGACCTTTACGTTTATAATTTCGCCAAAAATTATCAAAACTGTAGGTCCAAACTACGACATTAACATTGCAACAACGGTCAATTTTTTAATAATGATGAATGTAATTAGTAATTTTTCTATAATGATAATTAGTTTGAAGCAAGCGCCAATAAAGATAAGCAGTAAACGTGATTTCAAGCATTGTAATATTTTTTTTATTATTTATTCAAACAGTGAGATCAAAAACGTGGATATTATCAGGGATTATTACAAAATCATCTGTCACGTTCCTAAACAAATGATCTACTTATCATTAAAGTTGTCACTATATCAACGAGGACAAATTCAGAACAAAGAATGAAACAGCAATCGACTATTGAAATGTTGAATGGACCGATTCAGAAATTCAACTGCCGTTTTACGTATTGAAGTCTTGGCCAATGAAAATCAATCAGACTGATGACGTTCAAAACATTTCGTTGCACTCTAAAACGTTCCATTGAATGCATAGATCTTTGCAAACACAGTTAGACAAAATTATGTGCATCTATGTTTAGGAATGTTAATAAATTGAAACAGCATGGCAAAAATTTCACTCTTTTTTTGTGATCCAAAAAGACAAAATGCACTTCTGAAAGAGAAGCGAAACCCAGGAGTGAGTGAAAAGTTGACATGTCGAAAGATAAATCAGATATGGCACATTCAAGAGTGAGACCAAGTCGGAAAATAATTTAAGACTCAAATCAAATATTTATATATATACTTATGCAGGCTCCATCAAAAAAGAGGGGGGTGCTCAGGTGGTCTGGAAATATAACCCCGTTGCAATGATAATTTTCAAACGTAGAAATTATTGTTGGGGTTAGAACACCAAAAATATTTATAATTATCAGGTTTTTTTTTTCATTGATCATTATGTTGACTTGCTGTAATGGGAACAACTCTTATTAAATGTTTTTTGACTAGAGAAACGATTTTCTTAAAAGGGCTAAAGGTTTGTCACTAATAGTTCCATAATTCAACGTTGAATAATATATGTGTGTGTTGAATGGCAACACGCAAGTAGAAAGCCAACAATGTCTATTTTGATTATATTGCAAACGAAACCATAATCCCTTTCATCGGTGATATATTACTAAATGTGACATTTTGATTCTTAGACTTGTTTTGAATTTTCCCCGGAAATAATATGTGATATGTTCCATAAACATGTGCTTGGGGAATATCAGAATTCATCAAACATGACATATAAAATGAAGGATTACAAAGATTATTAAATTGGTTTCTATGGAGATTATTAGATTTTGCTTTAAAAAATCAAAATGTTTTTATCCTAATATCCATTTATTGCACTGAGCAAAGAGATATGTCAGTTATTTTAGATGTTTTAGCAGCAAAATGTTTTGTTTTTCAACCCTTTCCCTTCCTGTCAAATTAATCATTTTTCTAATTAAACTTTATATCATTTCTCAGTTCGCAGAAGCATAACTCTCGAGAACAAATGCATTTACCGGATAGCTTAAGCAGTTTATGAAACTATGGCGTAGATAATATTTTAAGTTTCCAGTTTTTTACAGGTATAGTGCAGTCTTTCTGACATTAACCCCATATCTTTTACTTTTAATTTTCATTTCCGTTGGTGTCATGAAATGATATATTGGAAAGTGGCTCTTTGCTACAAATCCTATTTCCCAAATATCTACAATATTAATATTAGCTTTAAACAAAATGCAAATACGAGTAACATTTATTATTTATAATTAAATTTAAATTAAAAAAATAAATTGTAATTTCACTCAATATTTCCCTATATACACAATGAAAGTTTAAAAAATTACTATTATTTTAAGGAAATATTTGATATCTTCTGCCAGGAAGTCACAGTTCTAACTAAGTGAAGTTTTAACTTCCGGTAACAAATTTGTCTTTTCTTTAATTTGATTGATTGATTGATTGAATGGTGCTTAACGTCCAGTGGCAAATATTTCATGCATATTCAGGACGAGAGCATATTAATGATGAGTGACAATGAATGAAGCATGCTTTGTACTAGATCGACACGCTGAGCCGGATTTAAAACGTGCTAGCTCACGAAAGCAAAAGTCCGCAGGAAGACATGCAACTTTCCCCAGACACATTTTTCTGAATCTGACCTGACCAGTTTTTGCTCTTACTCATTAATGCTGCGTGCTTAGCGGAGAAGCAGCTAATAACAATTGTAATGTCTTTGGTTTGACCCGGCCGAGGATCGAACCCACGACATTCCGCACTCGAGGCGAGCACGCTTACCATTATACCACCGAGGCGGTTGTTTTTTCTTTGATTCTTACTGTTCTAATTTGAGCTCTAATGTGTTGTCTATCAAATTTTTTAGTCATGAATGTACACATGTACCTTGTAAAGATTAGTGAAAACCCATTTGCATCCTATAAAACTTGTTAATTTTTAGGCTGTCTCAATCATACCACATCTCCTATTGGTATAGTCAAGTTAAAGCATATTTAATTTTACCAATAGACATGCAACATTGGTAAAAGTTGTATTTTGTTATTACATATTAATTTCATGTCCCCAAAATTTGAAGGAAGAACAATATGTTTTGTCTGAAATCTGCTAAAAGTAAAAAAATTTCACTGCACAGTTTTTAATCATTAACTTTATATAGAATAAATCAAGACTGCAATACAAAATATAACTAATAAACATCTTCAGCTCTCCTTAAGGCCTTTCATATTGGACACATCTTCACACCTTTTGGCAAGCAGCGAAGGCCTCCCACCCCCAAAATGTGATGATACTCATATACAACAATTATCGACCAAATAAGAATATAACGATATTCACCTGATTACTTATTTCTATCTTTGGACAGGCACATAAAGTATTGGGCGGATAAAACATGTTTTTGAGCGCTAAAAATCACACCCTAACCTTGGAGAGTGGTGTGAAAAATCGACATAACCAAACTTCAAAAATCAACTTCGGCAGGTTAACTTATGAAGTCGTAGTAGACAGACAGTCACAAATACAAAAGAATGAGATAAATTTTGCTTCGATATAAAAAAAAAATCTACGTTTTGAACCTCAGAATTGAATGTTAATCTAATATGTGAATAATAATGTACAATCAAAGCGAGTCTCATCCAGGTAAGCGGAAGGAATTCAAACAGGAAGCACGTATATTTTTTGTGCACCAAGATTATGGAGCGGAGTAGAACTGAATGGAACAATGATGCATTTAAGGACAAAGGTCGACTTTGTATTTAACACAAGTTTACAATACTTTGAAGGGTGAAAATAGTACAACAAATATTATCTATAATGTTTAATAAAATTTTGAGAACTTTTGGAAAAAAGACTTGTAATTTTCATTCAGTCTAAAAATTTCAGGGACATTTTTGTAGACATGTAAACTTTAGCCAACAGAAGGAAAAGAAGCCAATCACGAGTATGTTTACTGTTTATTTTTATAAATATGAATACAAGTTCTCAAGCAGGGTTGTTATTTCCAGCTATGGTTGAATTCAGAAAACGATATAATTGTTCAAAATTTTATTATGTCGGCAAGTGCCTAGTTATTCCGATCATTTGTTCTTTACAAGTATACATACAACAATTAGAAGAGACGATACCATTCTGATACGAATATAGATATCAGATCTGGCTACAGCCTGGCTACAGCCTATAAATTGCACCATGCAAAATCATATAATATTATATTTATCGAAATCACACGATGAAAATATAGCTGTAGGTGTGAAAAATCTAGGCGCATTTCTGCCCTGGATATTTTTAATTAATAAACAGTATCAGATTAACAGATGAATCATTTAAAGAGATTGCCACCATAAAAGTAAACAGGCTCTACTGGTATTGATGGTTTATAGATCTATTTAGTTAGTTATCCGAATCATTGTCCATCAGGTGTCCAATAATATTTAATAATCATAAACTGCTTGTGTGTAGGTTGAATAATTAACTTACAAAATAATTCTCCGGTTTAATTAATTTTATGGTATTATTGTTGTAAAGCTTGTTATTAAAAAGTCTGTACTTTAACAGAATGTTTTACGTGTTCTAACAGAAAACGCTATCAAATCGAAATTGGTCATTTAAGATTGGCAAGTAATGCTCGAAAAGAAGTTCAGACGTTTCAAAGTAAATACTAATGTTTCTCCATTAAAATTTGTATGTAACGAAAATCACATTTTTCTTTTTAAATGTACTTTTTCAGTTGAAATTTCGCTTTAAGGAATCCCAGGAATTTTACCTTTTTTCCTTTAATAAAGAAACACAAGTGTCATCCTTAAAACAAAATAGGTAAATATCTCAACGAAATTGTGCATACAAGATACATATGTATCATGTAAATTCAGAGAGAAAAGAAAAAGGAATTCGAAGATACCAAAGGGACAGACAGAAAGTCCAGGTCAGAAGACAGACCATGGCCATCAAAATGAAACGAAAAGACAAACATGGAACACACAACACTTCATTGAAACACAGAACACTACATTGAAAATTACAGCTGGAGTTACATTGAAAATTACAGCTGGAGTAACACGATCCCTATAAAAAACAGGGTTAATCAGGTGCTCCGGAAGGGTAAGCAACTCCTGCTCGACTTGTGGTACCCGTCATGTTACTCAATAGACAAAGCCGGTATATAGTCACAATCGATGTAAAAAAAGGAAACATTTTGTTCCACAAAATTTGATTGCCTTTAAACTCCGAAGTCTCAATACGTGGATTTTTAAAAGCGAAAAGGAGTAAAGCAAACTTTTTGTAAGAGCAATCTATCCATGAAAAAGACTGAGAAAATCAATAATCAGAGATGTATTAACACCTTCTAAGTAACTGTAGTAAAACTTTTACTTCTTTTCATGCCTTTTTGCAATACTAATGTCTAATTTCAGAAGGGTTTATTGTGACTCATAATTGTGAAAATGCAAAGCCTTCCATTCATTGTCGTCCATTTTGGGATATTTTGTCTTACACCTCGAGTGAGGATGTTATACAATAGAATATGAAATTGGAATTTCGCATCACCTTTTGTTTTTTGTTAGTGATGAAGAGAAAAATGATGTTTGGTCATGGAAAATAAAAGAAATATATTAAGCTTCTCTATGTTTATTCGGTATCATTACTTTTCTGGACATTAATGTACAAATATGCGCATGCGTCTAATAAAATGTCATACTGAATGATTTAATATGATTCTCTATTGTTTCGATTCATTTTTAAGGCTAACATTAAAACAGTCACTTGAATGTTTTATTTTAAGCCAAATTACACTAAATGAAAGTACAGGATGATGACCCAGACAAGCTGTGCAGTCGTTAATACAAGTAAGAGACAATTTTACCAACAATCCTATCAATGATTTTAAACTTAAATCGGAAGACATTCCATTTCAGTTTTAAATGTCTTTTTTTCATTTTAAAGAAACAATCCCGTTAGTCAATAAACTCCCACGAGATTTCAACACTTGTCTGCAAATCTATTTTTTCCTTAAAGCACTTCAAAATAAATTGAATTGAAATTTTTTACACATCGATGTAATATTTAAATGATTTTATAGAAAACTTTTATATAAAATAGGTTGATGAAACAATCATAACGAGAGGTTCATAACATTTCACAGAAAATGAAGTGGTAAAATGTAAAAGTTCAAGCCTCCACACTTGTCCATTTTAGCAAATGGCTGAGCTACATAATAAAGATAGGCGAACAAAAACAAGAAAATTTTCACTGATGTTTTGCGTCTAAAATTCTTTTAATGCAGAAAAATGGTGAATACGTTTCTTGTAGAAATGCATACATCTACAGAATTTATTGATCTGTTGATTGATTGATTGATTGATTGTTGCTTAACGTTTAGCGGCAAATATTTCATGCATATTCGGGATTAATAGATTTGTTGAAGGTTGCTTATCGTCCAGTGGCAATATTTCGTGCATATTCAGGGCGAGTGCATAAAAATGAATGATGTTGATGAACCCTGCTTGTACTAGACTGACACACTCAGCCGGATATTAACGTGATAGCTCACGAAAGCAACAGTGCGCAGGAAGACATGCCACTTTAACCGGACACATTATTCTGATTCTGGACCTTCCAGTCTTTGCTCTTACTCCTTAATGATGTGTGCTCAGCGCAGAAGTAGCAAATACGAATTTTAATGTCTTTGGTTTGACCCGGCCGAGGATTGAACTCACGACCGTCCGCACCCGATGCGAGAGCGCTCACCATTACACCACCGAGGCGGTTGCATACATGTATTCAGGACGAAAGCATATATAGTTATTGAAAATTACGATGAATGAGCCGTGCTTTGTACAAGTTTGATAGGCTGAGCCATATTCTAAATTACGAAAACAACAGTCCACAGGAAGACACATTATTCTGACTCTGTGCCGGCAAGTCTTTGCACTTACTATTTAATGCTGCGTAGTCAGCACAGAAGCAGCAGATCGAAATTTTTTTATGTCTTTGGTATGACCCTCGCTGTCGATTGAATCCACTACCTTCTGCACTCGAGGCGAGCACGCTAACCATTATACCACCGAGGTGGTCAAAACTTATTGACATGTGTCTTATTTTAAATATGTCTTTCTTTAATTCCACATTACCCATCATTAAGCTGAGTTAAAATATGCCCCATTTCAAAAGTGCTTACTCTCCCGACCTAACCAAAACAGTTCAAATATTGCAAATTAACATGTAATGATAAAATTCCACAGCGTATAAATCAAACTTATATCCTGATAAGATTTATGGTGTGCAAACTTGTTTTCATATTTAATCTGACTAAAATAGTGCCCTCCAGACATTAAGCACCACCGATTGATCAATTTGATCCATTAAGTGAAGATCATCATGGAATAATTAGCAGTAATCTCTCTAAAATTAGTTATATACATTGACATGTACTCTTGCTGTCGCATTTTGCAACGGCGCATGTGAACCCAACATGACTCTTATTAGTCTAAAAATATGACGTAACTTTTAAGTAAAATAGATAAGGTTTTATGCTATTATATATTTTAAGCCACATCAGCTTGGTAGTAATACCATTCAAACTTTTAAGATGATAAGACGATTATATAACATATTGCACACTGAAAAAGGAAATTCAATAACGCGTCAACTATATGCACATAAAATAAAAATGAAAATGTAATATTAAAATATCTAAAATCTTTTTAAAAATGCCTAAATGAAAATAGACGAATATTGATAAGTATCAAAGATACAGAGACATCTCTCAGTAAGAATCTGCTGTTAGTTCAGAGGTATTCAAAAGGATTTCGACTTGTTTGACCACCCCTACACTTGTAAGATGACGTGTTAAACACCAAAATAATAACAAATACAATATGTATAAATTATTTTTCGCATACACGATTTTTTTTCGGGGGGGGAGGGGGGCGATTTAGAGCTTTTGAGTAGTTGTATTACATCCTTGTTGAAGGTCTTGCGGAGACCTCTAGATTTGTAAATTACCTCTATCTTTTCATTTTCATATGACGTGTATTCAGCATTTTTACCGCGGTCATTCAGGTCAAGATTAGAATATCTATGCACAAAGCACGGGGTAAAAACCTAAGAGATATTGAGACATGATAGGACTCAAGATCGGTTGAAAAGACCTTTTATATATACTAGAAGCAAAATAGGCCATTCAGAGTGAACAAGGAAGTTTAAACAATGCTGTCACGAGAATAAAGAAAAGTGTCAAATGGCAGAAACACACAAAACAGAGAAATAAGAAATGAATACAAATTTGAATTTTATTGACCCAATAATTGAAATCCCGCCGGTAAACTCCAGTGATCTTGAAGGATAGGCCGTTTCTGTCTATTTAAAGACACCCACTATATTAGTTTTTTTTTTCAAATCTAGTATTCAAGCCATTATCCAATGTACAGGAGGAAGCTTTAAAATGTAAAACGTCATCTTAAGCTAACGTTTTCAAGCATCCCCTGAAATAATCTGTTTACTGTATATTCCAGAAAAAAATCATTTAATGCAGAAAGCGATCTTTTAGTTTTAATTCAATTTTCAAAGCAGATCTAAGAAATGTCTGCAATCATCTACAGTAGAGTTTGAAGATATTTTGTTAAGACTATGCTTCCAAGATATAGTTCTTTGATATATAGGAATTAAATTTTATCAAAAAATATATTAAAAGTCGTGTAAAATTGGAAATGTATCCATTATTAACATAAACCGATGTATATGAAATTTCTTAAAAATAAAATAAAGAAATCTTTGAAATATGACAGTTTGATTCCGAATAAATTTTTAATGATTTTGACATTACGTATTAAAATGTAATACCTTATTTTTATGACTTTGTATCAAATTACGGAAAAATAATAATTTAAGATGATTTATAGAAAATTCAGATAATATAATGACATAATTTTTGCATTTTACTGTGTTGTGATACATGAAGCAACCATCATATTATGTTATAATAATGGCAAGGTTCGATGATCCATATTAATGTTCTGTGAAAGTAAAGTAACACAAAATATACCCTATTTTTATTACTATTAACATGACATAGGATTTTTTATCAAGTTAATTCAAACAAGAATATTACTGCGTTTTTCACATCGTCAAAATAACGTCACGTTCAAAAAGGAAAACTGTTATTATGTATCAAAACAGTATTTGTTCTATTTCTGTGTTATTTGGCTACAATTAATAATTCACTTGCCTAGCTTACTAAAATTTCATTAGAAGTATTGGGCTCTCGTTATTTTTAGACCGCTTTGGTGATGTAATTGTTAGCCTGCTCGTCTCGAATGCGAAAGTTAGTAGGTCAGATTTAAATTGTTATTTTCATGGACGGGGTATAGAAATTGTCCGTTCGATTTCTCTGCCTGCTGGTAGAACCCCTGCTGAGCGTGATTTGTTAATACTCGGCCACCTCTTCCGATAGGAATTGCCGGGCAAAGATTGGTATCTCCGTCCCTGGTTGTGGGGTGTATAAATTCACAAACTGTCCGGAGAGAGACGTTGAAGACGTCCAGTGTGTATGGAAAATGACAGGTGTTGATGCAAAGCTAAATTTTCCGATTTTACCCAAACTAGCATTTTTCCAGTGGCAGTCAAAATTTCCTATCGTTAGTATGCTCGTTTGACAGTCTACATATTGATTAATTATTTGGGAGTTTGTCCCTGTCCTGAACATGGCTAAAAGGTCCGCTGGACATCAAGCAACAATCAATTTATCAATAACAATTAGAATTTCCTACTTTTAAGATTAAGGATTCCACGACGGGTGTTGCGCGCAAGACAGGGCATGCTTACCCTTCATGAGCACCTGATTCCACTCCTGTTTTGTAAAGGAGTTCGTAGATTCCAAGCTTTTGTTCTTTTTGTTCTTTTTGCTTACGTTTTATCTTTAAGTTTGCTTCAAATGTGTCTTGGCTCTTTGTACTATGCACTTTTGATCTCTTGCATGGGTATTCTACACAGGAATTCTTTATACCACAACTCATCTTTTTTTTAATTTTTTTTTTCTCTTGATCGTGAATATTGCTTGAATATTGTCCGCTGGACAGAAAGTCACAATCAATCAATCAATAACAATTGGATTTTATGTTTTTTTTATTTGTCGGATTATTACTAGTCTTGATGAATGAGATACTTGTTAGATTTGATGAAAACATCAAACTAATCGTGTCTTGCATGCAATGGAGCCATGCGTATGGTTTTGTGATATTTATTCAGAACCGTTATTACTAATAATTTGCTGTAGTATTAATGTTTTATTTGATTGAAAATCAAACCTGCACTGAATAAATGTAACGTCGTTTTGTCTGTTAGCATCGATTAATCACTGGGAACGATTAGATACGACCGCTGATGAATGGGTACTTATTCGATTTGTAGAATTCAATAGAGTTAACAGAGAAACTAAGTAAAAGCTTTTGTTTAGTTTGATTTTTATAAGAATGTTCACTATTCATTAACAGTGTTTTTAGATTGTTGTTAGAAAAGAGAATTTGAAGATACGTAAGGGACAGATAAGACCATGACTAACAAAAAAGAAACGAAAGACAAACATAGTATTTATAAACATGTAGCGAATTCTCGTGCCTACAGATTTGTCATAGGAGAACAGAAAACACCAAACTGACGTTTTTGTTGCGGCAGAGTAATTGTGTAACATAAAATAGTGTCCCCCATGAAATATTGTCCACTTGTGTTTCAACAGACTGTCGGCATTCCAATGGGGACCAACTGTGCACCCCTTCTTGCCGATTTATTCCTTTATTCGT
>JAULBM010352029.1:0-12117 GCA_032357055.1 Geukensia granosissima | reverse complement strand
TTTTTTTTTTTTTTTTTTTTTTTTTTTTTTTTTTTTTTTTTTTTTTTTTGTTTACTCTGCAACTTCACAGGGAAAGGTTCGCCATCATTTGTGAAACAGATTTTTCATACCAGCTCACAAGTTTGTGGTGTCGACCATAAAATTTCTAGAGTGATGACTTCAACCGCGGAGCAACATATCCTTGTCAGGGCAGTTTTGAGGTGTTAACGACCTAGCTCTGCTTAGAATATCGCTATGTTGGACAATTGCTCTTGAAAAAAGAATGAGCTGGGAGATGTTTACGCCATACACTGTAGCAGCTGGAATGGTACTACCATTTAACGGAAAGTGTACTTATGGAAATTGTCACATTTGTCATATAATTTGTGTGAAGCCTTCCTACATTGTGTCATTTGAGATGAAGATCAAGGTATGAGGTAGACTTGTGGGTGTCTGTTGTGACTTTTAAGCACTTTTGGGTAGATTAGGTGAAGATAGTCACCGAATCATGCATTATTCACTGAGAGAACATGATCTTTGTAACTAATGGTGAAACTAAAAGTCTGGGCAAACTTTCTTTCTTTTTTCTGTGACAGCTCCTGATGAAAGTCTGCCTCGAACGAATGAAGAAATAGATCGTCGAGGAGAGGAGACAATAAGTTCCTATTGGAATGCCCCATGTCTGCTTGAAAACTCCACCAAACAGAACAAAGATTTTCTTAATTAGGAAATCCAACATTTTTGTAATATCCTCCTCTGTTTATATATTATTTGATTTGTATTCCGTTGAACAAAGTATGTTTGGTTCTACTGACAGTAATGTATTTGTATCAGCTTTCTCCGTTCGATTTGTGAAAGCAACTATGAATGAAATCTTTAAAACTTGCTTTGAGAAGTGCATATAGTGTTGCTGTAAAGAGTGTGGAAAAGTCTAATGTTTTGATGCTGTAAAAAGAGGAAAGTGATCTTGAATTTAAAATTCCCAACATGGAGTCCTTAAGTAACCACATCTGATTTATTTCATTTCTTGCATAGTTTGTGTTGCAGTATTCATGCCGACACGTCTTGATAGATATAGATCCAACAATAAAACGCTGCTTGTTTACCTTTAGTATCCAAAACAATAAAAGGAGATCATAGTCCTATTTTTAGAAGACATTCCAAAGAAAGACAAAACTGACAAATGATTACGCAAATTCAAATACTGTGTTTATCTGCAGTTAAAACTTTTCAAAAACTGCAACATACAATTATATATAATAAGCATTCATTTTTTGTTCATTCTAAATCTTGAAGTTCTTTATCTTGTACTTCAAGGTTATTTAAAATTCTGCTTGTTATTCCGATTCTGATCACGAAATAGATAAAGGGTTGTTAGATTTCTATAAATATACAAAGTATCTTTAATGAAATTGAACTATCTCGAAATTCGATGAAAGACGACATGTTGAAATTGGCTTCTCTCTTATGCCTACTGACAAAGATCAAATAGCATTATCTAAAACGTATTTATATATGTAACAGGTAGGAAGGAAGACAGAGGTGTTGTTAAGTGCAAAGAATTTTCAGAAGATACGGTTTACATGTGTACTTTGTCTTTCAACTGTCGATGAATGAAAAAAACATATCTTTTTGATTTAATTATAGTGAAAAAAGTCACGAACTTTCACTCCTTTTTGTTATTTGTAGATTTGAAGATAACATGTGACTAGATTTCAACTTCCAGTTAACAAGCAAGAATAAAGCTGGATTTTAACTATCATAAAGATAAAAAGCCATTGTTCAAGTTTTTAGGTATTGAAGATTCTCTAATCATTGCTTTTTGGAATTATAATCATCGACTACCGAAAAGTGTTATAAATAAAAGTACAATATAACTCACAAAATTACCTCTGCTTTAAAGTGTTTCGAAACTGGTCGAAACCTAATAAACTACGCTAGTATCCAGCTCAGTTACACACGAAGGGTCCATGTGAGCTATAGCATTCAGTTGAGATCCGTTGTCGCCGTCTGTTCTTTATTTTTTTGCATTTTCACAACCTCTGAAAACGATAGACTAATCGATTTTAAACTTGCAGGAAATGTAGACTATCTAGCTCTGTACCAGAATTATAAATTGGGTCATAATCCAGGGAAAGATGATTCGTTTTGATTCGTAAATTTTAAAAACAACCGCTGATCAGATTTCATTGAGTGTCTTGTTTTTTATTACCATTATTTGGTGGTCATGTATCAACATTATTATTTCTCTGCTAAATTCAACATTGTTGTCATGTTTAACCTTGTTCGATATGGTAGTCGTATATTGGGCATGGGAATATTTTCGTCAACTAGAAGTTTACTTCTGGAAATATGTTAAAAAAATTATCTTGATATTGTGGTAAGAGGTATTCTGTCAGAAAAATATACATTTTCATTGTTTTTTTTTTATTTTTTTTAATTTTTTTTTTATTTATTTATTTATTTCTTATTTATTTATTTATAATTTTTTTTTGCATTATAGAACCGTTTCTGTTAGTTAAATGTCTTCGCCTTAAGGGGAAACCACTCTTATAGGACAGAAAAAGAAATAAACAAATACGTAGTTTGACAAGCATGGTAATTGTCACATAAAAACTTTTTCTCTGTGATTATATATCAATATGGACTGAACAGATTAATAGGACTGTGAACACATATTTCTATCGAAGATTGGTATAATTTAAGTCAAATGTTGAAAGATTGTTTAGATAGATTAAAATAAAAATTCAATTTCTGTTAATGAAATAAACATTTGTACAACCTGTAAGATATCTATCTCTTTTGGATAATTCTGTCAGAAACTTGCTTTTTTGCTTTTTATACAGAACAGGGGCACCAATTTGTCAAACCTTAGTGTTATTTCCTTATCGGTGAATTTTACTTGGATAAGGCTTGCCAACTGGGCTCTGTTCTTTCATAATATATGTTAAGTGATCCATATTTTAAAAGACTCAAATCTTATCAATAGAGAAACCGTCAAACCATATATGGACAAACATTCCGACTTCTTTCTGGGAGTAACATATATTACCGAGAGCTTCGGTCAGATTTCATGTGATAAATATGTGTAGATTCATTTAGACAAAAGATTCTTATAGTTTTAATGTCCAAAAATCATTATGTCCAAATAAAAATCTTCACTGACAGTAAGTATCTCTTGCAGGTTTCGTGTCGGTAAACCATAATTAGTTTTTTTTTCTTGCTAAGATATTCAATGATTTGAAAAATTAATCCCCGACATATCAATATAAAGATTTGATTTTAATCAGATTTCTGCGAACAAAAACGTCACTCACTTTACTTGGCATTTAGTTAAAAACTGATTAAATTTCAAGAGCAAGCAAATACGGCTTACTATCTTCTAACGAACGAATGATCGAGGTATGACCCTTTTGTCGAAAAATATCTGTGCTCGACGTTCTTTATTTTAGATTCACCAGGGCACCGAACATTTGATTTCTTTGCAGCAAAACGTTTTTTGTGTAACACTGAACAGGAAAGGTTTATCTCATCACAAGTGAAGGAACATTGAAACAATAATTAATTGTTGCAGTGGTACCTTGAAAAACCAACGCAAATATTTCGATAGATTATTCAACAGGCACAGGACAATTTTTACGAACAATTTTGGCGGAATATTCGCTGTTAAATCTAGTCACAAACAAGACAACAGATAAGTTATGGTAAAGTGCAATTTCATTACAAATATCTGTCATTTCGTAAACGAATGACCGAAATAAAAGTAATGACCACTTTGCATGAAAAACAGAGAGTAGTCTGTGGTTGAAGATTAAAAACGTTTGTTTTTAAACGTCCAGAAAATGCACTCCAATGAGTACGAAATTTGCATATCCAAAAATTGCCGAAACTCTGGCTTTCATTCGTGAACCAGCCGAAAAGTCCCAAAATAAAGTCATTTTTGTCTACAAAAATCATTACAATTATTTATTATTCAATAAGCTTGCATTAAGAGCACATATGACAATCCAACTTCAACAGCTAAATGCTACGCTTTAAGATAAATTGATGAATACGATCTCCTTTTATTGTATTGGATACCAAAATTATATAAGTGTTTTTACAAGCAACGTTTAATTGCTGGATCTGCCAAATGTTTCACTAAGCTGCTCTCAAAGCTAGCTTTTAACTACAGTTTTTACCTCAATTAAGACGGACTGCGACACAAACTATGTAGAAAGTGGCATAAACTAGATCTGGATACTCCAAAGACATGGTGGACATTTTAAACTCAAGATCTCTTTCCTCTTGTAACAACATCATTCGTTTTGACTTTCCCACCCTCCAAAAAGCCATACCACATCCATTTTTCAAGTCAAGGCTGAAAGATCTAATTCCTAATTGCTTTTCTAAAAAAGAACGCTGAACGACAATACAAATTGATCGTTTTCGGTAGAACCAAAACATATTTTGTTCAAAGCAACACAAAATCTAAAAATATGTATACAGAGCCGAATGTCACAAAATGTTAATTTCCTTATTGAAAGCATCTTTGTTGAGTTTGGTAGACGAGCTTTCTAGCTGATGATTGGCATTTCAATGGGAATTAAATGTGCGCCTCTCATCGCCGATCAATGTCTTCACTCGTTTTAGGTAGATTTACTTCAAATGCTATCACAGACAATAGGGAAGTTAGCCACAACCTTCAATTTTAGTTCCTGTTATAAAGGTTCTGTTCTATCACTTAACAATAACATACTTTATGTGCCTGTCCAAAGCCAAAAAACCGAGTCCTGTGGTTTTGGATGTTTAAATAGTCATTTATTGTTATTCGTTGACAATTTGGCAAAAGAATAGGTCGATTGTCGTGTTTTTTGACTAGTTTCACATTTTTTTTTTTATTTTGGTAGCCTTCAGCTTCGTATTTACGAAAGACCATAATGGGACCTATAGAAGTTTAATTTCGACAGCTATTTGATGGATGGCTGTCACGGACGATCATGCCACATCTTCCATTTGATACAAAATAAAAGATACAAAAGATACTTCAAAGCCTTCCTCATACCTTGATTTTCATCTCAAATAAGAAACAGAGAAAGGCTTTACACAAATCTACATGACAAACGCGATGTCCTCAACCTTCCCGTTCACTGACAGTAACATGGCACACATAAAGATACATGTATATACAGCCATCTAAAACGTATAAATTACAAACATCGAGCTCGTTAACTGGCATATTTAAACATTTCAAATGTACAAACTTAAAATCAACATGACATTAGACATCCTTTTAACGGATATTGAAATACAATAAATAAAGAGAAAAACGATATTACTTCTTTTTTATAGTAGGGCGGAGAATCGAGAAAAAGTAGCTGAATTAAAAAGTGTAAACTAATCGCATATATCATGGATTTTGCAAAGCTAGTTGAAAAGCATGGTCATTATTCTTCAGGAACAACCTGTCGTTAAATTGAAAGGTGGTCAAAATGACGTTTAAATTTAAGGAAAATGACTCAACACTAAATTTGGGAAGACGCGTACCTAAAGAATATGTAGCGAACGTTGATATTTACATAAGTGCATCATATTTAACAAATCATGTGGACAGAGGTAACTGTAAAATAGAAATTGATTGCCCAATGAAATTGGTACACGCGTTTGTTCAGTGTTTTGAAAATGCGTTATATATGCTCTTAAAATCAGTCAATTTCCCTGAATTCTCAATCTAAAGGCTTCTGTTTATAAAATAAAAGTTACTACAATGACAAATTGTCCTCATAGAACAAGTAATGAAACAAAAAATATTTAAACGATTCAGTAAACGAATATATTTTTTCCTGTTTTTATATGCAAAATAACAATTGTAATACAAAATGTGTGCAAAATGAAAATGGTAGAACAAATATGCCGATACAAAACACAATGACATCGTTCCGACCCTAGTACAATCACGGCACGCTATGGAAATAATATATCTCACATGTTTATTTCTGCTTCTGATATGGTTAAACCCGGCGATGTAATTGAAATAACAGAACCAAATTTAAAACATCCTTGTCTTTCTTCATAGAGTTATTTATACATGATAAGGCGTGTTTGTTTTATAAATGCTGGTTTTGTTCGCCTATTTAAATAGAAATATGAAAAAAAGGAAAAAAATCTGAAGTTAAAATGTTTTACACACTTTCTACATGGTTTCTTTTGAATAAATATCGCTTTATCCAAATCAAAACACACAATTAAGCGTTTTCTTTGAGCAGTATATATAATACACTTATTTGAAAATGTATGCCCTTTTTTCTTTAGAAGTAATAGTAAATATTGTCGTTCGCCACATTTTTTATAATCCTCCAAAGACAAAAGGGGGCGATCGTCTGTAAATTACTCAAAGACAAAAAAGATAAATTGTGAGGAATTTGTTTTAGGTTCTGTTTGGGTAACTTTATTATTTTTAGGAAATTAATAGCACAGGAAATATAATTATGAACAAATAGCCCTAAGTGTGCAAAAGATAAAACTTGTATTTTTGCCGTATTTTTCACAAAAGACTGAAGAGTTCTGACACCTTTAATCCTCAAAAATAATACTTTGTGAATCATTTAAACATAAGTGTGTCATATCTGTTAATTGAGCCCTTTTTTTTACCCAATTAATGCTAAAATTCAAACAAGAATTTCAAACAACTAGAAATGATTAATTGATAGTGAAGAAGTTTAAGAATGCCTGCATAATGACCTTGCAATATTTCAGCGTACAAATATAGAAATTTAAAACAACTGAGTTCAAGGTCACAATGAAGTCATCTTGGAATAAAAAAACAAACATTTGGGAAATATATCTCTGGAGTTTAATAGTATTCTTTATGGAAGAATAGGTTCTATTTAAATTTGAAAATATTTCAAATATCTGACCTTCTTACGTTTAAGGTTAAGGTCGCATTGGGGTTATTTTAAGATACATCACTTCACAATAACCAGATGCACATATATCTGTTAAATACCATGAAACTTTTCAATACAATACCGCAGTACTGGTTGGACAAGCTCTCTCGTTCCGACCCCAGTACTAGACCGCCTTAAAGAGACCAGTATTCATGTAAGCGTAAATAGGTCAATAACACTCCAATAGGGAGTAAGGAAGAAAGAGTAAACAGTATTGTATTTAAAGATTTGCCGGCATCAATTGACGATTTGATAGTCGCAAATTGAGTTTACTGTCGACGAGTTAGCGGAGCCATTAAACGAATAATTGCGACTATCAAATCAAAATTGATGCCGCCAAATCTTCAAATACACTAATATTAAGTCCATTCTAATGCAAATAATTAAAATAACGTTGAATCGTAATATTTTTCAAATTTTGAAGCGTGCATAGATTTTCCGATGATATCAACGTAGATTAGTTGCCAATAAAATTTCTACTTCATCCAATAAAAATTAACTAACAAATATACTGTTGCATTAGAATTATATGTTACAATTTTGAAAAAATATTGAAAGTTTACATATATCTTCGAATCAATAAAATTATGGCTTTTAACCTTGGAATGTCTAGCTAAAATTATAACGGCAAAAATGACTCAAGAAGAAAACTTCTTCCATCTAACCTCAAAAAATATATTTTTTACTTACACGCACACGTTATAGTGAAAAAGAACATAAAATAATTGGCTTTGCAAACAAAAATTTGTTTTTACCCAACGGATCTTTGAACCCCATTTTCATATTTTTATTACCACTTGTTGCTTCTAATTTTTACGACAAACATATCCTGAAAAGTTCTACATAAAATGACCATTCCAGTGGCTTTTCTTATTTCCCTGAGGTATTGGGTAATTTATATGAAAATCTGCTTATCGCCGCTCTACTTAAAAAGTCAAATGTTAATATAGAAAAGATTCTTATATAAGATATTGTCTGCATGAACTGATTAAATTATCTCTGATATTAAAATAATTAATGGTGTAATGAAAATGGTCTGATCGTTTAATTTTACTTTTCGCTATATCGATGATGTTTGTCATTGAATAATCCTATGTTCAGTAAGCATCTCGACTAAATATATCTCGGCGAACTAGAAAGTAAGGAGATCACAGAATCTGCAAAATCTGCATCATACCTAAATTTATTCCTCGACATTGACCGAGAGAAAAAAAACAATTGTTTCTAAGATTTACGGTAAACGGGGTGTCTTAAACTGTTCTATTGTAAATTTCCCATATTTACGTGACAATATTCCTGCTTCCACAGTCACGTAGTTTATGTTTCGTAGTTGATCACATAAGTGTTCTACACTGGACTTGATGAGTCTTAACAGAAACCATTTTCATCTATAAATTGAATACCCCCGGGGACATGATCCACCTGCAGAGGTTTCGATATAGTGGTTTCAAAATACAAAATTACCAATATTTAATAAATATGGAGAATTGAAGAATGCTATATGTACAGTTCAAGGAGTAATCTCTCATCAGTAGCATTAAAACCAAATCATAGGAAGTCCAAGATCCACCATAGCAAAAAGAAGCACTCAAATCCGAACAAGTCGAAATGGGAAGCCAAACCGACGGCAGGGAAAACTAAACTAAATGCAATACTTTTCGAGGCCGTGTTTTAGAATTTTAACAATTGCAGCAATTTTCTGTACAACATTGTTGATAAATTTCATGTCAGACCAGTCTAACAACTGGGCTGGTGAATACCCGCGGGGACATGATCAACCAGCAGAGGTTTCGACCCAGTGGTTTCAAAATACAGAGTCACCATTGTTGGATAAATATGGAGAATTGAGGTATGCTTTATGTACATTTCAAGGAGTAATATCTCACCAGTATCATTGAAACCAAAGTCTAAGATCCACCTTAGCAAAAGAAGCACTCAAATCCGAACAAGTCACAATGGGAAGCCAACCGACTGATAAATTTCATGTCTCAGACATATCTTACAGCTGGGCAGAGTCACCATTGGGGATATGATCCACCAATAGAGGTATCGACCGAGTGGTTTCAAAATACACAATTACCTATTTGAATAAATATGGAGAATTTAGGAATGCTTTATGAACATTTCAAGGAGTTAACTCTCTTCGCGGGGTTTTACGAATGGCCATGTAGAATGTCCAAAAAATTAACTTACCATGTCATTGCAAAATTTCTTTCTCATTTTAATTAAGAAATTTTTTCCAAAGAAATATCTGATATCACTACATTTTGAAAATTTAGTATGTAAGAAGGCATAAAATTACAATGCGAAATTCCTTACCCAAAACTGGCCAAAAATATTTGGTGAGGGCAGTACTTTTATTTTTATACTGAACGACTCACAAGTTCTAATTCTCGACGAAAAATTGGTATAATTTTTCTCTGATAAAGATTTGAATTTTTTATTTAAAAAACAAAAACGGTTCAACGAAGGAAGATTTTAAGACAGTAATTAAAGTATAAGTGAAATCGACGGCTTTCTTAGAAGTTTCCACAAACATTTTAATAAACCGCAAAAACTATTCCTTCGTTAAACCATACTAATTTCAGGAAAATTCGTCAAAAAAGGGCTTCATAATTTATGGGAAAGGTAGATATCATATGCGGCGAATAATTATGTCTTCTAACTGTACATTGGGATTTATTTCCTAAGTATAATACAGTTAATCAGTGACCAGCTATTTGAAGTTATAAAACTATTTCTTTTTTTATTACTGGACTCTGTCAAAGAATAATTCGGTCTTGCCAGGTTTAAGTGACTATGTCAAAATATGTTATTTAAATAATTGCTCTATTTTAATCGACTAGTTGTCAATAAAACATCGTGCAAACAAAAGTTGTAAACATATGCTGCTCGATCTATCGTTTAAATTAATTTCATGGCACGTGGTATGTTGACCTGCTATAGCGAAATGTCTGCATGTTATTATCATTTTAAGGAATATTTTAAACGAAACTGTAATTCAAGGATTAAAACACTTAAGTCAAAAGAATAATAACTTCAAAACACAAGGCAAATAAATTCAAAGTAAAAATCGTATAGAAAACAAAATCGTTTAAGATGTAAACATTATTTTAAACTAATGCAAGTATGTACGGTAACCAAACAAGGCCATTGGTTTTAATCTTAGATGAAAAGGCAGTACACTGCAAACACATTTAATCATTTTGTAATTCAAACAAAGTTTTCAAATGCAGGTGTTGCAGCGAAAGTTAAATCAAATTTGAAAACCTTCAGTGCAATTTAAGACAGTAAAAAAATCGAAGATACCATAAGTGCAGACAGGTATCTTTGAATCGAAAGACCGACAAGACCATGGCCAACAAAAAAGGATAAGCGAAAGACAAACACAGAACGCACAACACTTCACTGGAAACTAAAGCTAGTGTAACACAACCCCTTCAAAGATCATGAGGAGTTAATATGCTTCAGGAGGGTTAGCCACTTCTGCTCCACTAGTGGCACCTGTCGTGTTACTCAGTAATCAAAGCCGGTGTATAGTCACAAACGTTGTTAGTTACAACCGGAATAGGAACGGATTTGTTGTCACGACAGTGGGAAGATATATATTGTCGTTTGTGAATTGGACATTTTTTGTATCGGACAACCAAATGGTGATGGCGACCGAAAATTACCGGAGTGATGATTTTATTATTTTCCTTGAGAAACCCTTGGTTGAGTAGCTGTCTGGTCAGCAGCAACTTCTATCAATAAAATCCTGATGGGAATCACATGTCCTGGAGTATCGTTTCAACTGAGAAATATTCACTTCCTTCGCAGGTGCGGCTGGAATGTTGCTAGACATGAACGGAAAGTTAACAATGGGAAAATCAAAATCATCTGTTTTGTCGTTCTGTTCTTAACCCGCTCTTACTGTAAATTTCTTGGAGTAAGTCAAGGTATGAAGCAGACTTTCTGTTACCGTAGTATCCTTGATTTCAAGATCAATCGGATAGATGCGGTCAACATAATCACCAAATATAGAATTATTCAGTGAAAGAACATCATCTATATGACAGTTTGTTGAAACAAAAATGTTGTCGATCAAGAAATCAAATATTCAGTAAATGCCATCTTCAGGGTACTTTTTATTAGAATCAGAGTTATTAATAACAAAATAAGGTTTGTCCCTTCCTAGAACCAAATATTTGTACCTGCGTTTGCCATCCTTTTTAATTTTTCTTTTACGTTTTGAATGGGAACAGTCGTATATAAGGTTGAAAAAATCAAATCACGTTTCAGTGCTTCTGTCAGAGGAAAAGGACCTTTATTTAAGCATTTCAACAGATCTTTTTAGAATCCATATTTGATTCGCGATACCTCTAGTATGCCTTCTTTCACAGTAACTCAGTTTACTGCTGAAAAAATAACTGTCAGTAACTTGGAAAACGGTTTTGTTAAGCATTTGGCAGACCCTGCAATGTTACGTTGTTTGTAAGGACACTTATGTAGCTTTGGAATCCATTAAAGTGAAGGAAGATAAAATTCTTCCTGCTTGGTTAAAATCCCAAAAGAAGACAAAAAACTGTAATTTATTTTGTCTGATTGCATAATAAATAAATTTGATATTTTACTCAAAGACCCTGCATTTATCAATCTACTTTCAAAATACTATATCCTATATTGAAGTTGTATTTTTTAAATCCCGTTTGTTTATTACCGCTTTTATTAAACTTCATGTCACTTGTATGAGCGTCATAACAGAGCACATAATCAAATTATATATATATAACTTATAGGAAAAAATCTAAAACGTTAAAAGGACTATTATAAATTGTTTTACTATACTAGATCCTTTTTGAAAAGTTTAAACAATGAAAACATATTTCACAACTGTAGAATATTCCCTGGTGATAAGGCAATATTTAATATACTCTCATTGTAATTTTACACTTCGTTCCTTCACAAAACATTAAATTGATAAAATTATATACGATCTCATGTCAGTCTTTCAATACTCTGTGCTTTGTGTAGAAATAGTAACGAAGCTGAAAGATGACCATAAATGCAACTTTGTGGCGAAATCAAGCATTTTTAATTTTCATTTTTTTTTATAAAAATAGGAGATGTGGCATGATTGTCCATGAGACCGCCATCCACCAAGTGACCGTAGAATTTTAACTTCTACAGGTCCCATTATGGCCTTCAACAATGAACCAGAGTCCATACCATA
>JAULBM010352018.1:0-12117 GCA_032357055.1 Geukensia granosissima | reverse complement strand
GTCTCGTGCTAGCGCGTGCAAAGAGCCACTTCCGGCAAACAAATGGCTGAATTTACAATGTAAAATTTCCGTAAAGAATTTAAAACTCGGCGCAGCTTTAAATTAATCGCGATTGCTAAAAAGCATTATTGCAAGTTACTTGAACTTTTTTCAGTCTACAAAATAAACACTATTTTATAAGAATACGGCAGACAGATTTTCTTTAATAACGTTTTTAGCCGTTCCAACAAACTCTGATATGGAGTATAGTGTAAAGTAGATTTTATTGAGTCTTTGATCGACTTAATTTCTAGTTCGCTTGGATATATGGACGAGATGTTCACTGAATATAGTTATATTCAATGACAAAACATCATCGATATATTGCAAAGTAATGTTAAACGTCCCTGTAAAGTGTCCCTGAATGGATTCTGCTTCATACGAGTGCAAAACAAGTCAGCTAGTAGGGGCTTACAATATGTGCCCATTTGAATGCTAACGGTCTGTTGAAAAACCTCTCTAACCAAATCTAGAAAAATGTTGTCACTTAAATATCCAGCATTTTGACAATATCCCCTTCACTTTATTGGACAACAAGTGATGTGTTATCTTACAAAGTAAGATAACATTTACTAAAACCAATAAATATATTTCCTCAATTTCCATTTTGCTTAATCAATTTCATAAGACGTTCTTTAAGTTGTGAATGTGGAATCCTGGTTAAAAGGGTTGAAAAAACAAACTTTTAGATATTTGTACAAAATTTTATGGAATTAGATTTGAGGTATTGAAGCAGATCTTTCAAACTTGTTTAGAATCCACGTTTGATTAACACCGCTTGTGGAATAGGCTATTTTAGTACTTTTTAATTCTTGCTTTGACTGTCTACAGTTTAGTTGTAAATAATTTAAAAAGAGGCTTGATTGAGCACCTGTATGAACCCGCCATATACCTTTCTTTATATGGACACTTGAGTAGTTTTCGGTATCTGAAGAAAGTGTAGAAGTGTATATGTTGGGTTACCAAATGTGTCGTTAATGCCAAGCTCTTTTATCAAGGTATTGTTTTTAGCTCACCTGGCCCATAGGAAAATGTAAAGCAGGTCATCCTTTACCAGATTTGTGTTTTTCGTGAAATTCAAAATTGTCCCCATGGCGAAACTTAGTTTAACATTTAACCCTATGAGAATTTCACGTTTTCATCGTCTTCTCTGAAACCACTGCAGAAATTTTAACCTATCCTTGCAAAAATGTTAAACAGGTGGTCCTTTACCAGATTGTGTTTTTCGTGCCGATCGGAAATTCAAAATGGCCGCCATGACAAAACTTAGTTTAACATTGAACATGATCTCTCCTAATGTAGGTCAAAATGACCTTTACTGTAAATCATGACTGATACAAACTTTACATCCAAATGATTTCCTCAAAGACCCATTTTTTTATGCATCATTGATTCTGAGTAAACTTTGACTTTAACCTGTTTTACTTTTAAACTCAATGTCTAGCCAGTTTTAAGATTGGTGTACATTAAGTCTTTGCAAATAAGGCAGAATGGTCACTTCTCATGCATCATTGATCTCACATTCAAATGCTGTGACCAACCACCCTGAGTATTGGAAGAATGAAGATTTATCTACCATGATAAAACCAGAAAAAGGCTATTGAACAACATTTCCCTGATGACGTTGGTTTAATTTTAGAACAAAAGACCATTTTTCAGATACTACATGTACATTACTTACTATTATATCATGGTGCATACATAGTTCCAAACAACATAGAAAACAACACATGAAAGTTTTTTTTTTTTTTTTTTTTTTCAACGAAAAATCATTTTATTGCACTATTGAACAGTTAACAATATACAATGAAGATCCTGTCAAGTCTTCATTGCTCCCTGTTTGTAAAGTTGAAAAACCCAGGGTAGTTCATCAACTAAACATATTGTGTATGTTAGTAATTTTATACACAGCATTACAATTAATACAATATACTCGAAAAAAAAGCTTCCTCCGTGTCTGTTTTGTATTTTTAATTTTAGAATACATGAAACTTAACATATCATGAATGATTCTTATATATTTCTCACAATGTGTTCTGGTTGGTTCATGTTAATTAGTTAGTCATTTATGCAAACATGCAGACAGTGTAACAGAAAAATTCCAATTTTGCCAGGTGAGCGATTACAAGCCCCAAGGAGCCTCTGGTTTACAATTACAATAATACAATATTATCTAAGGCTTTATAGGCTGGAACAAAAACATTTTATCATGGATGGCGGACAAGTCTTCAAAAACAGCAAACAGAAGGAGCATTAGTGCTCTTCGACCCTCGCAATTTTTCATGTCATATATATACAATATAACATGACATATATAAATATAAAACTAAAAAAGCAAAACTATGATGAACACTACAAAAATGGGAGATCTCAGGTGGTCATGAAGGGTAAGCAGTTCCTGCCATTTTCAAATCACCGGCCGCATAGTCCATTTTCAAACCCGACATCAGTCATTAAACCAGATTTTATGACAACCC
This sequence comes from Geukensia granosissima, assembly GCA_032357055.1. Lineage (NCBI taxonomy): Eukaryota > Metazoa > Mollusca > Bivalvia > Mytilida > Mytilidae > Geukensia > Geukensia granosissima. The sequence goes on along the minus strand of JAULBM010352018.1, from coordinate 9,601 downwards.
AAATATTATTTTTATTGTACATGATTATGATTGGAATTAAAGGCAAACTAAAATATACTAAACTGTAATAAAAACCAATAGTAAAATTTTTGCATCTAATTAGAAAAACTTACCATGCTTTTCTTTTAGTGTATCTGCAAGAAAACAGAGAGGGTTTTTACTTGGAAAGTGGAAATAGGTCTCATCTTTTTCATTATGATAGTGTTTAATTGACGATTAGATATTAAACAAAGCATCTGCTGTTTAAAATTCGACGTAATCATAAAAAACAAGGGTAAATCAAATGAATTTTGTTTCAATGTTTATCTGTTTAAATCTGCAATTCAAATTTGTTTTTGTCATACAATGATAATGACACAGTTTTATATTTTTATGACTTGACTACTTCCTGTCTATATATTTTTATATTGGCATTTGTACAATCCATGTTCGACTTATAATGATATCTAAACACTCGATCCAATTGGACGTGTTTTTACGGATACAGTAGTAAAGGAAAACTTGGTTTCCTGATCGGTTGCATTAGGGTTTTGAACTAGCAGACAGCAACTGCGAGAAATATTCCGAGGTCTATAGTTTTGTTGTATCATGTTTTAAGTTTTTAAAAAAATTGTATTTGTTATCGGTTTTCAGTATCGATCTCAAGTTTTACATTCATTTCAGGCTATAGTAATAGTGTGTTTTCTTTGATGTTTTGTCACACCAATGTCCAAGGTTTGGGGAGGGTTGAGTGCTCACCAACCGGTTCACCGTTTTGTCAATAGATTAGCTCGAGTTAAGTGTTTTATAAATAGTTTTGTATTTCAAAGCTTTAAAGCTTTTGTTTAGGTATGTTTATCCGCGCCTCCGTTTTAGTTGTGGTGAGTGCCTATTGCTATTGCAGATGAAGAACACAACTTTCCCTCAATCTGTTTTTTATTCTCAATTCGGTGACTTTGCATCTTCTGTGTTGAACTTAAAATCATTGATACAACAAACATAGAAAGGTCTTTTTATATACAAACTTACATTTAAAAAGTGAAAGATAGGGCGGTTGGAAAAAGCTTAACGTCGAGAAAGACGTTGTTTTCCTGTCCCATTTCCATAAATGTTTATCGACATTTCAGCGACCCGTGCATACTAGGCTGATAGGGTACACTAAAGGAAATGCGCCACCTATTATTATTTTGTTGTTAAAGAGTTGCTGCTGACAAACAAGACACTCAAAGAAGGATAATTAGTGAATTGAGTAGAAAGCTACTGATCCAAGGGTTTCTTAGGGAAAGGTTAGAGTCATCACTCCGGACGTTTTTCGGTCGCCATCATGATTTGGTTGATCGGTACGAAATATCCATCTCACAGATGACAATGGATATCTTCCGACTGTCATGGATACAGATCCATTCCTATACCGGTTGTGACTAACATCGATTGTGACTATACACCGGCTTTGACTACTGAGTAACATGACAGGTGCCATTAGTGGAGCAGGAGTTGCTTACCCTTCCAGAGCACCTGAACTCACCCTGGTTTTTGTAGAGTTCGTATTACTCCAGCTTCAGTTTTCAGTGTAGTGTTGTGTGTTCTATGTTTGTCTTTCGTTTCATTTTGTTGCCATGGTCTTGTCTGTCTTCCGACGATTTCTGTCTGCCCATTTGGTGTCTTCGAATTCCTTTTTCTTCACTTTTTAAATTTCTGTCGGTATCATGACCTGGTTGACCGTTACGAATTATTCATTTCTCAATGGCATGACAATTTTTCCAATATCGATGTTTTCCTCTACCTGAACAGTGCAGAATACCCATAAGAGAGATCAGAATTGCATTATACAAAGAGACAAATTTTAGACAAACTAAAAGATAAAAACGAAAACAAAAGGAAAAATGGCTTGGAATCCAAGCATGAACGCGCTATATATCTTTCTTTATATGGGCATTTGTGTAGTTTTGGTATCCAGAATAAAGGTCAGCCATTCTTTTTATTTGTAATGTCATAAAGAACGAACGAGACAACTTGCCTAATATATTCGATTATTCTGACTGCAGTATTACCCGAGCCTAGAAGAACGAGACAACTTGCCTAATATATTCCAGTATTCTGACTGCAGCATTATGCGAGCATAGAACGTACGAGACAACTTGCCTAATATATTCCAGTATTCTGACTGCAGCATTACGCGAGCCTAGAACGCACGAGACAACTTGCCTAATATATTTCAGTATTCTGACTGCAGCATTACGCAAGCCTAGAACGTACGAGACAACTTGCCTACTATATTCAAGTATTCTCTCTGCAGCATTACGCGAGCATAGAACGTACGAGACAACTTGCCTAATGTATTCCAGTATTCTGACTGCAACATTACGCAAGCCTAGAACGTACGAGCAGGGATGGGTTAATTGTAAAATGTAATTGTAATTGAGCGTAATTAATTACAAATTTTGATGTAATTGAAAGTAATGTGTAATTAGCCAAATTTTCAGTTACTTGTAATTGTAATTTAATTAATTACTTATGAAAAAAGGCCTGTAATCCCAATTACTTTTCATTTACATTCAATTACACACTGATAGAAAGTAAATAAACAAGTTGTTCCCGTGAGACTACCAAGAAAAGCTTAGCTGTCCTTAGAACAAAATAATATGATTTTTTTCCCAAAAATTGGCATATGCAATTCATAGTGTCAAATTTGGACAATTTTCAAATTGCTGTTTCATTTTGTAGATTGACTTTGTTTTTAATGAATATACTATTCCTGTGTTTAACTGTAAAATGCAAATAAAACTAAAATAAATATTTATCATAATTGACTTTAACACATGATAATGAATTGACCATCAAAACATAAAAATGTTGTGGCTTCTAATCCTTTGTTTATCATAATTAAAGCTTGTGTTTTACGAACCTGTATATTTACATGTATTATTTACCATGGCCTTATACCATGTTTTTGTGAAAAATCTTGCATTATTAAAACTTATTTATAATTTTGCATAAGAAAACTATATCCCTACATGCTTGAATTACATTTCTACTTGGAATAAATTTACATGTCATTTATCTAAATATTAGTTTATCATTGGTTGTGTGGACACCATATTTAAAAAAAAACTGTTAAATAATGAGCGATTTGCATGTTTTTGACAATTATGTTCTTTTTTGGTATTATTATACCAATATTTTCGTTAATTTTCTAAAATTATAAAATATTAATATAATTTTTCATCTGTAAGATGGTTATGAAAAACGTTAAATTTGGGGTCAACAGAGGATTGAAAGCCATACTGCCTTGTATTTAATATGCACATATGTTTTCCTGCTTTAACTATTAAATAAGATCTTAAAAATGTAATTTGCAATTTAATTAATTACATTTGCAAAGTAATTATTATTTAATTAATTACATCTCAAAACCCTTGCAATTGTAATTGTAATTTAATTGAAGGTTTTATGAAAGTAATTGTAATTTAATTAATTACTTTCCAATGTAATTGACCCCATCCCTGCGTACGAGACAACTTGCCTTATTAAAAAAATTTAAATAAACCTTTTAATTATTGAATTACTTCATTTCGAAAATGAGTGCAAAAGGTGGTCCTTGACTTTTAATCAAGTGTTTTTCTTAACTGTCTCGTTTTCCGATAAAAAGTTTATATAAAAAGTTTATATGCTTCATCCTTTTGCAGCTTTTTAAATCATTACATAGATGATTATATTATTGTTCTATTAATCATTAGAATGTAGTTTGTAACAAAAACCCCTAAATCATATGGCATTAATTAACAAATAAGAAAATTTGAATAGTATTGATTAAATGGTTAAAAATTAGTCTGAAAAATAATCACTCTGTATCAAGGCTGCAATTTGCTTTTTTGAGTATATGAATTATTGGAATATAAATAAGAAATGTCGCTTTTTAATCTTAACCTCTCCTTTTGACGATTATTCATAATTTCAGTTCAGTCAGATTAGCATCAGTATTGTTTAAATACATGTACTATTTATTAAATACACATGTATTTTAATGTTCTGTGGTCATATCTATAGATCGATCCCAATATTATGCATGGTGATACATGTATCTTATACAATCTATTTTTATTTGAGAACGCTTAATTTTTTAAATACAAGTGCTTGATTTTTAACTGTATAAGTTAGCAAAAGTACATCATTAAAATGAGAAAGCCGTTATCATTAAAACGAATAACATAAAATGTGACTAATCGGCTCACAAAAATCCAAATTTTATGCTACCACACAAGACTATCAATTTCGAAGTCTGTCGGTCTGTACTTTAGAGAAAAATATCATTTTCTTGTTTTTAGGGATAATTTGACCTTGCTTTATTTTTCTTTAGCATGGAATTAAAAAACATGACTTTTGTTCTCAGTCTTCTTTTTACATCGTAATCGTATATAGCTTTGTCGCAACTGAACAGAGATATAATATGAGTAATTGCGAGCATATACCTCTATATTGTTTTATATCCAGTTCCGAATAAAGGCAGGACAAATCAAATTTTAATGGTATTGGGTACAGCAAAAATATCCCAAGAGTCAAACACTCTGGCTTGTTTTAAATAATTTTGGTATAATTGTCATTATCATAATATGTCATTCCATTCTTGTATATATTTTAAAACAATTTTCTTCTTTTTGTTGGGAAAAAATATTAATTAATTAGAGATGTAATTATCTAAAGTTGTCAAAGACACAAAGTGACGCAGGTTCATGATTATCTTTATCTATCTTGTACCATAAAAGGTGAGTTCAGTTTTTCTGACAATAAACCCATATCTTTCATTTTCATACATGTAATATGATGTTACTAAAAATACAAAAAAACTGAAAAACGTTTAGAAAGGCAGATGCATAAGTAGTATTTTATATCAACAACATCGTTACAATATTGAAACATATAAGTTTTAAAAAAAAAAGCTTTTGTTTAATCTTCTACCACAAATGAAAACTCACGATGTCTTAAAGATGTAGAAAGTTGACACGTAAAAGTTTTATAAAAATTGTTCTTATATCAATCATCTTTAACAAAACTAAAGGCTATGATATTTAACGACCAAATATGAATTGAAGTATCAGTGCAAATATGATCATGATGAATGCGAAATAACATGTTAAATTGAAAAGCTAAGTAATAAGACGATCAACTGATTAGTATGAAATGTTACGAGTTAGATATGATCTTGTGAAGTTTATACTTCGACAACCAAAAAGCAAATTAACGAAACAAAATCGAATATAAAAAGTCAACTTACCAATGTTCAATGTATGTACTGAAAACAAACAGAAATATTAAAAATACAAAAAAAATTCCTAAAACAAATGAAAAAAATGTGTTTTGATTAGTTTCCGACACTCATAATATAATAACCCATTTTAGGTTAGGAAGCAATCATTTGATATTTATCGGGTGCTAGTTTTTCATCCTGAATTTTTTGTTTGTTCGGCCTGTCTGGACTTTTTTATTTTTGATGTCAGTCTGTCCTGGTTTCTTTTAGTGAGAAATATACGACAAATAATTTAATTACTGACATCTTGATCAAGCCATCGTTGTTTGTACACAATTTTAAACGGAAGATAAATTTTATCTCTAAGTTTAAATTTGTAGATGGGACTTTTATCTATATTATTGGATTCTACATAACGACGCTAGAAAGCCAGCCCCCAGACTAAGATGTCAGCAACCAAATCACAGAAAACAGGCAGTTTGATTATTCATGAGCCGATTATTCTGTAAGTGTGAACGTATTTTTTGGATTACAACTTACTTTCTGGAAAGGCTGAATGGCGACTGGGGAAAACCGGTGAGAGACATGACTACCAGGAGAAGACTGCTTATTTGGCATACTGGATCAGAAAAACAAATATGCTGCCTTCGAGAGAGGAGAACCACATTTGCTACAAAAGGCAGAGGAACAATATCCCCAGAGTCTCCTGAGAGTGGGGAGGATGAACGGATCGTTTCGACTGATTCACCGGTGACGACAAGGACACGTTTAAGTATAGCGGAACAAAAAAGGAAGGAAACTATTGTGTCTAAAAAAGACAACAGGCAATAAACAGAGATCAGGAAATTAAGAACGAAGAAGAGAGGACACAACACACAAGGGAAACGTATTGGCCTTCATCAATCAGAGATGACCTCAAAAAGAAGCTGAGTTTATTAAAAATGCTGACAGAACTTCTTCTCAATTTAGGGGAAAAGGTTAACGACATTTATGACTGATAGCGAGTCTGTCGACACATCTGCACAGAAGTCGACAATTCCTGGATTTTGTGAGTGTGTAGAACCCAAAAGTATTCTAGGCCAATTGATGCGAGAAACAAAATCAGACAAAGGAGACCTGAAAGTAGAATGGCTCGATATTCCAATGCATATGGGACCATTCCACATGAGTTTACAGAGACTACATTGGACCATTACTACATCCCTGATCACATCAAGGGAATTCTAAAGAGTTACTTCTTTGAAAGATGCTGCGTTTTTTTCAGCAGGGACCACCACTACAGTAAATCAAAGTCTGGAGAAAGAAATAAATACAGGCTTCAGTGTCACTTATATCAATTATCATGAGAATGAGCAGCATCATGAAGGCAGCGGGGAAAGGAACAAGAGGACCCAGAATGAATTTACCAACCTGCGAACTGAGAGATGATCAACCATTAACAACATAGTCTTATGTACACGTTTGATAGTTTCTATCAGCACTTGAAGAGGTTGCATCATGTGCTAGAATGATATTTAAGTCTCGAAAGTCAAGGTGTATGATTATTAGAAAAGGACGGTTAAGGTAATTATTTCAAAGGCCAGACTGAAGTTATACCATCCATTGATGATAACCTTATAAAAATATCTTGGGAAATGGTTTGATGGAACTCTCACTGAAAAGAGAACCATTGAAAACATCCAGGACCAGATAAAGGACTGACTTGAGAAGACAAAGAATTCAGGATTGTTAGGGAAGCTCAAAACTTGCATATATATCAGCAGGGGATGTTACCAATACTTATGTATGAAAATGAAAAGATATGGTTCAATGTCAGAGAGAATGCACTCCAACCATGTGAAAATCAGAGAAATATACAAATCTAGAGGTCTTCTCAAGGCCTTTAACAAAGGTGGAATTCCACTCATTGTGAATGCTCTAAATAGCCCAAATAAACAATCGTGCATGCGTAAGAAAATAATGCTCTTACCTGAATACATGTATTATCAAAAATGTATAAGTAACAAAACATTTTATATAAAGACAAACCTATGACCACAATTCCTGACAGGCACATGAGACTAGTGGCGGGGTTCAACTAGTTTAGTGGGAACCCAACCTTGTGGATTCATAAGGTTTTAGCACTGTCAATAACATTATTAAAAATAACACATTAAGAAAGCAACCATTTGATTTTTATGGAGGATAGGAATAAACTGCAATAAGACGACAGGACGTTATCATATGGCAAAACAAAATTCAAGATGACCATTCGGGTTAAAAAAGCATTCGTTAAACATTGTGCTTCTCTGTTTTCTGACTTACCCGATATCTATCTGCATTCCCTTTGATTTTATCTGATTATTCCTAACGCATTGAAATGGTTTGCCCTCTTACCCCAATTTTTTTCCATTCCTTGATAATACGTGTGATGTTTTTGTTAATAAACTGTAATTTAAACAATTTTTAAAAGATTTACAATCGATTCCATTTAAAAGAAAAAAAAAATGGAATATATGCAAGAAAGACATAGCTCAAAACTTTTCTGTATTGTGCACTGCATAATTTCTCATTTGATATATTGCCTTTATTTTACTAGATTTTCATGGGGAAGGAAACAAGTTTTTGAAACCTGGATTAACCTTCGACTGGTATGCTCGAGGCCAAATACATGTATTGGAAAACAGGAAATTACTTAATGGCGGAGTAGGGTCCCTGCCGTTTTAAAAAAAAGAAATATTGTGGTACGACTGATCTGATCAAGTAATTTGATACAGAATAAAAAAAAATAAAAATTAACAATGTAAACTGTATCTTTCCAACATGCATTCAAGTACAACACAACTTAATTAGAAAATCCAACTCAAGGATTGGGAAGCTTTTTACGACCATACTTCACAAGAAAAAAAGATTCGTAATGATATCTAAAAGAAAGAGTATGGATATGCCAGAATGCCAAAACCATTTTTTTCTGTATTGTACAATGCAGTATTTCTCGTTAAGGTATTGTCTTTACTTCACTGTCTTCCGTTGTAACCGAAACTAGTTTTAAAAATAGTGGCTTGCATTTACCTCTTTTTGAAATAGATTGTTGACAGAATAGAAAAACAACGAATGCAAATGTCCAAATTTCACTGCGTACTTACGTTTTTTCATCTGTTCTATTTCTGAAACAAACAAAAGAAAACCTTCATATTTTGGTTCAAGATTAACTTGTCAAAAATACAAAATAGTGATTATGCTTATTACAATACCTGATCCTGTTTTCCTGGAGTTATACACCAGTAACGAACATATTCTTTTTTAATGAAAACCGATTATGAAAAAACGTATGGTTGCTGTCTTTGCCAGAGACATAGAATTACAAGAGGATGTACTCCAATATAACATACTAACATTACAAGGTTGTGAAAATGAGCAATTCGGCAGGAACCTTTCTGTACGATTTCAATTATCCAACTTTCTGTAATCTTTCCATTTGAAATGGACGATAAGGGAATTTTTCTGTCAAAAGGTCATTGCCATGCAACTTGTGATTGTTGTTTGTCACGCAGTACGTGATTATTGATACTGTGCTATCTGGTTTTTGTTACTTTTTTACACATGCGACGTATTATTTTGGTAAACCTTGTTAGAATACGTTAATAACGTAGCAAAATAATATAATAGAATGTCACTAAAATGCATAAGATTGGATCAGCAACAACCAAATATGAATTTAATCATTTTATTCTTTTATACCGAACGGATATTTTAAACATATTTGACCATTTATTTCAAAACAATTATGATAACAGCAATACGCATAACTTTACATACTGATTTTCCCAACATTTACTGAATTTTTCTTCGATAAGTTAGCAACCGTTTGCATGATTTGGTCTTTAATTATTAACACTATAAGAATTCTGTGATATTGCTGTCCTGTCCTTACAAATTTAAGTCTGCCTTGTCTTCACCAAAAGCATCTCGCCTTTTTATTTCGAATTCTTTTCATCCCTTGTGTAAAATCAGATGGTTGTTTCCTACGTGGGTATACGTATACAAATATTTCCACGGTAAGTATTGATATACATTCATCTACTTTTCATCAGCCGGAAAATAGTCAAGAAATCTGTGAATACGTTTACATGAAATCTTCAGCTGACCTTTTCTGAATGAAATTAGCATTGTTAGCTTCATTATAGTGTGTGTTTTTGTATAAAAATCTCTATGGGACCAACTTTTTTTTGTCGCCTAAAGCATCCCATTGATAACAAATCATGTTAACATCAAAAATTTTGGAACACATTTGTGATTTAAGGGTCTTTTTATAGCCCTTAAATATTTTTTTGACGATTTTAGATTTCAGCTATTGTTCATATTAAAACACATATATAAATATGTTCCTGTACGTTA
>JAULBM010352007.1:0-12117 GCA_032357055.1 Geukensia granosissima | reverse complement strand
CTGTAGAAGTTAAAATTCTACTGTCACTTGGGGGTGGCTGTCTCATGGACAATCATGCCACATCTCCTATTTTTATACTTCTCCTTTATTCGTTATGGATTTTAGAATATAATTCTTACTCTTATTTCTGTTAAATAATTTGTGGTAAATTTCATATCATACAAGTCTGACAACTTGGCTGGTGATTACCCCTGTGGACTCTGGTCAATCAGCAGAGGCATCCCCTCGGTGGTTTCCAAATACAAGGTTACCAATGTAAGAGGGTGAAAAGGGTGGATTCTGATAAATGCTTTATGCACATCTCATGTAATGCATGTAATGCATTGAAGACAAAAACTTAAAATCATAGTAATACGCATATTGTTAAAAATTGAATGAAGTTTGTTTTTGAAAAAAAAACACTTGGAAAAAGTATGTTTCTACTGAGGGACCTCCAGGTTGAGGTTATCTTACTGCATGAATTTAACTTGTTGAAGACTAATTCCATTTATAAATGGAATGTCCTTTATGAAAAGTTGTAGGTCATTTATTTTTTAAAATATCAATATAATGTTTTTCAATAAATAACCAACTTCTATGGATAATGTCATCTGAAGGTAAAGCTGTTTCTCTCCTTTGTCAAAAATGTTGATTGGTCTATTCATAAAGAGAAAAGGTAAAAAAAATCTTGCACCTGAATTATATTATTGGCTTCAACAGTTAATTGATGTATGTTATATGCAGTTGAATTTGTCAAATCTAGTCTAGTCGTTTGTTGAAATTTTAATTTTCTACAAGATTAAAGAACATAACCCCATATTTTGTTAGACTGATAAGCTTAGGTCCAGAATAGAATGTTCTGTTATTGAACATTTATCTTTAGAATACGGCGTTAGCTATCTCCCTAGTTTCCTGAATTTAATAGTAACATCATGCAAAAATTTGGGAGATGAATATTCTTCAAGTAGATGGGGTAACCATTATTCACTTAATATCTGAATGAAAATTACGATTAAAAGAAAATGAATGTAAAAAATATTTTGTCATACCTGATATGAATACCCGTCCTTTAACTCATTTTCCGCTAGCTTTTTTTTTTTTGGTTAAAATAAATATGATCACTTTAGAGATTTGACAATCCAGTATATACCTGTACTACTAAAGGTTAATGATGGTTCATTGATTAACGATGATTTCTGCATTTAAAAAAATATTTACAGCTTTTTAATTTCTGGATATTTAAAGATCGAAATAATGAATGTAAAAAACGACTTCAAAATTAATCAAGTAAGACAGATCTTTCAATTTTGGTCCCTTGTGTGTCTGAATAATGTAAATCCAGAAAAAAACTTTACATACAGTTAAATTTGACTTGAATATTTCGTATAAATGTATGTTAGATCTGGATCGTGTCGTTCTGTCATATATTCTATATTTTTTTTTCTTTTAATTTAGGAGAAAAGGGGATTTTATGTACAGATTTACCCAAGAATCGTGCACATGGTGACATATACTTTCATATAAAAGTGTTTAACAATTGATTTGAGAACCAATAAAAATACTAATGAATGAGTTTGTGGAAATGGAGGAAAAAATATATATTTTGATTTGAATTGGAAAACAAACGGTTGAAAGTATTTTTCAATAATATTGACCATAACAAATTCGGCTTAATAACCTCAGATACACTATAGTATTGGTATTTTATTCTAAATGTGACTTTACAAAACCTTGAAGGTGGTTTAGAAAGTGTGCAAAATTTTATGAAATCTCCTTTTTCTATATTGGCAATTTAAAGTGAATCTGTTTTCAAGATTTACTAGAAAATCTAATAACAACTAAACAATCACGAAATAAAACTTTGTATACAGGAAATATCATTTACAAGTTTGGATGAACAAAATTCAATCATTCCCACCTAAGGTCCAATGTGTCTTTCCCATTGACGAGGTCGTGGCTATCTAATAGTCATTGTCGCCTTATTATTTCATTTAAGGGTTAGTCTATTTGCAAGGTTACTCCCTGAAATGCGCGTGTATATAGCAGATCAAAATTCACCACATTAATACGCCTTGCTAATCTTCTATTTACATATTGTGCATGTGTGTGATTTTTTACGGTATTCAAGTCTGAGTTCCCATCTCGTCTTCGTCATGTTTATTATTAAATATCGGATTTATATTATTTAATTTTTTGTGTTTTTTTTGCAATATGATATGGGTTATTCTTTAAAGAATGCTATTTAAATAGCTTTCAATGTTAGTTTAATTTACCAGGAGATCAAACAAACAAAATTAAATGTCAATACTACCTCTACTACGGGAAGATTGTAATCACCTTTTTTATTTTTTTTGTCGTTTTATTTTCAAACTGTCCTTTTCATTTTACAATTTAAACGATTAAGTATTCATCCGCCATTTTCAGCATGTATGTTAAGAAATTTTATTAATGATATATTTCAGGAAGTACTCTTTTAACCGTGGAATCCAAATCTTTGTTCTTTTTTGTTTCCCTTTTGTTTTGTTGAATTTGTCCTGTCACTTTTGACTATGCAGTTTTGATCGCTAGCGTGGGTATTCTACCATGAACTTAATCGTAATAGTTAGCAGATATTATATATGTAGGAATTCTAAAAAAGAAAAACCTTAGTAACTTATGGCAATGGGTGCGTCAGGAATTACTCGAAATTCTTAAATATTAGTTATTATGTCGTAGTGAAAAAGATACAAAATTTCATTTGAACACTGTAGAAAAATGTTATTTATGTCTTATGAAATAATTCTTTTAAGCTTTAGTTTCAAAAAAGGTAAATTTTATGCCTCAAAATTTCATTTTCACGGATTTCTTAATGACTAAATCTTTCGTATCTTGGTTTAACGAAAACATGTTTAAATTTGTTTTTCAATTAGCGATATTTCACGTAAATTATTTAGCATTTTTACAACTACTGAGTGGGATTTTTTAATAGGCTAGCTAATGAGAATATAAACACTCTACAACGAAACATGACACTTCACACTGTAGTGACTTTTCTTTTCCTGTTACTAAATGCTGCCATCGTTAAACTGCCAATTTTTAATGTCATTGGTTTGAACTGCTTTGGAATTGAAATAACGAAAATCGGCACTCAAACGGAGTACGCAATCACAGGATCACCTGGGAATTTTAAGAGACTTTCAAGGCATAATTTGCATTTAAGCGACCTAAGTTTTCCAATCAAAATTGGAAGCTAAACGCAAGAAATATCATTATAAAACTTGGCTTTCATTCATTTGTATTGCACAAAATTTGCTTTTTAGTCAATGTCGCAGACGTAAGTTTCGACAGAAAAATTTTTCATGTTTTGAGCTATTTTTGATGGATGTATTCTGTTTCCTCAAAACCATTTTTTCCGTAGTGTTATATGATAAGTACTAGCTTGTCATGGGAAGAGAGATGCTGAATAAAGAGATATAGAGATGTCAATAAAAGCAGGCCACTTTATAAACAAGAAGCAGGCGTTAGAAATCTAGACCTCTTCTCAGGGCTTTCAAAAAACTGACTTCACGAAATGTTTATGCTGATTTTTGTTAACCTCAAAAGTTTAAAAGAGCGATATAATTGAAAACAATGATGCAGTTAAAAATATTATTCCCAAGGCATAATTTATATTTGAGTTAAATGAAAAAATCTATATTTTGACGCATCTATTTGTTTGTGTTTACTCTGTAAATAGATTAGTTGTTTATATGTCAACAATTTGAAATTGTGCAAATCGGTTAACTGATTGATTTTAAAACTTTAGTAACAGCAATTATAATTCTATCTTAAGGGATGCGAATCAGTCCTTTTTTGTCGAAAATATGATCTGGACTTCGTACCTAAATTATCAAAATTCTATTTTCAGTCATGCGAATCAGTCATCTTCAGTGGCCACTATATTCTCTTGACTTCGTCCTCAATAAAAAGATATTAACCAGGTACATCGATAAGGATTGTCTTCGACATCATTACATCACAGTATAATGCACAAGGCATCGATAAACATTAAGAACTTGTCATTTTTTAATTACTATACAAACCTTATTAAGAACATTATAAAATGACAATAAACTACACAGCCTTCAGTTTAAACAGACCATACCGTTTAAATTCTCTTAAGATGTCGAAAAAGACAGTTTCAAATAAAAAAGAGGAAAATTTTGATTCTACATATTAAAGGAATGGTTTAGTAGAAGTTCACAAGGTACCCGATGGCATTAATAACATCAAAGATATAAAAGCCCAAGGAATGCCATTAGCAAGATTTGCCCGTGGCAGCCATGTTTAAGGTCCGATCAGAAGAAAACTAGGACACCTTGTTAAAGGACTTTCCAAAGAGGCTTCCGGTCAAGTTCAATTTAAGTTGGCCTTGTTGTTTTAGAGGGAAAGACTTTTAAATATCAGCCAATCAAAAACGATCATTACCGTTGGCAGTCATGTTTGTAGTCCCTTCGGTGAAACGAAGAAACTTTTTCAAGAATGACCTCTTCTCGGATTGACGTTAACCCGGATTAGAGTTTAAGGATTCCACGATGGGTGTTGCGTACAAGACGGTTGATGCTTACGTGATCACACTCCTGTTTTGTAAAGGATTTCGTGGATTCCAAGCCTTTGTTCCTTTTTGTTTTAGTTTTATCTTTTAGTTTGTTTCAATTTTTTTTATCTTTGGATTCTGCACTTCTAACTGATCGCTCCCCTGGGTATTTTACACTGGACTATATACGTTTCCTGTAAAGTTTGGTTCCATTTAGCACAGCGGTTTTAAGTGAAAAGCTAAGCATATTTTTATGACCTAAGACACCTATATTGGTCTTGGAGTATTGCTAAGTTCAGTATATTTTCTCTAGATCTATTAAAATTGATATCGAGCACAAAATGACTTATGAGTATTTGCTGGTGATTTATTGGTTGCTTTCTTTTTTTAAGTGGGGAAATTTATATCTTTGATAAACTAGGGTAATTTTTGTTAACCATTTACATGTATTCTTAGATGGGTCGTGACTAAGAACTATTATGACTATACATCGGCTTTGACTACTGAGTACTGAGCCATTAAGGGAGCAGGAGTTGCTTACCCTTCCTGAGCATCTGAACCCACCCTGGTTTTTGAAGGGTTCGTGTTACTCCAGCTTTAGTTTTCAGTGTAGTATTGTGTGTTCTATGTTTGTCTTTCGTTTCATTTTGTTGGCCATGGTCTTCTATGTCTTTCGACTTAACGATTTCTGTCTGCCCCTTTGGTATCTTCGGATTCCTTTTATTTCTGTTTTGGTTATTTTTTTGGTTTCAATGATTTTGCTCTCAAAGTGGTATCATAACGAAATTGCATACATCTACACTTTAATTGTCAGATGTTCAGTTTAACTGTTCGATATATTGATATTTAGTAATGTTATTATCCTAGTTTATTAAGCTTCTCAATCAAATAAACCCAAGCGAAATTGAAATAAAAAAAACAACAAACAGACACAAAAACTACTTTCCTCTAAGATTTATTCTGGAAAATAAGCAAAGAGGTTTAATG
The DNA here is from genome assembly GCA_032357055.1 of Geukensia granosissima. Lineage (NCBI taxonomy): Eukaryota > Metazoa > Mollusca > Bivalvia > Mytilida > Mytilidae > Geukensia > Geukensia granosissima. Next base: position 6,596 of record JAULBM010352007.1, on the reverse strand, counting down.
AGTACCTTAGAATTCAGACAAACGGGATTATTTCAATTGTCCTATTGTAAACGTCCCATATCTATCAAGCAATATCTGGGTTTCCTCGGTCTGTGGTTTTTAATCGTCGCAATCGATAAGCCTGTTCCAAACATGAGAATGTTAATATTAATCATTTAATTTATTTCAACAACAATATTAGTATGCATCAACTAGTTCGGGGTCTCCTACCTATCAGTTATAGGCTATATGAATAGTTGTCCTCTTCTTGATTTAATAATAACCTGAACACGGGATAAAGGAATCTAAGACAGGTGCTATGCACGGGAAAAAAGGTCTTACCCCTGTATTGGTGTTGGTGCACAGAGTCCGAGCTGCAGTTGTTATTGTTTCCGCTTTCTTTTTATTTAGACTTTTTTTAATCTTTGTGCAATTTGTAAACATAATGAAATACCCAAGATTAATATAAGCAATCTGATGGTTTAATAGAATATATCTGGTTATTTAATCTGATTACAGTTTATGTTATTGTATTATTGACCAAATAGTATATTTTAGTGTAAAAACGTTCAATGCGATTAATAACTCTCTAGGTCATGTAAATTGTGGACTTTATAGGGGTATAAAGAAAAGGGTAATAGACAGCAATAGTTTTTTTTATCATTTATTAACGTCAAAAATATGAGGAGTGGAAAAAGAATAATTAAAAATATTTTCTGTTTTATAGATTTTCATTCTTTCTTTATTAAAATAGTATAAGTATCCCCGTCAACAGGATCTTTTTTATAATGTAATCAGTCCCTAACCTCCAAAAATTTTACCTGCAATCCCCCAACCAAACATTTAAGTAATAGCTGTACTATGAAAAACAAAATCTTATAAAAATACAAAGCCATATCTACAACACCATGTAGCATTACATGCGCCATTTATTGGTTCCTTTAATGTGTTTTCTTTAGTAAAACAATACTTAGACCACAGATCAAATTACAGAATGACGACATTAACCACATTCGTTAAAATAATTCAATAGACAGCAGTCTACATCGTGTGAATGATTTAAAAAAAAGAGAAATCTAGCTATAGAAATAGAGAAATATGGATGGAATCTATCAGGACAGAGGACAAATGAGGGAAAAAACAAAGACAAAATTCGGAGAAAATGTCGCAATGAAATTCAAAATAGAAGACTGCAGCTTCAACATGCTAGGTTCGCCTATATTAAAATTAATTTTGATACTCAACCTTTAGAAAATGGTGATATTAATTTAAAAAATATGTAGTAAATGTCAGCAAAATCGGACCACATCTCACCAAAAAGCGACCGAAACCTAGAGGTCTGCACAAGAACTACAACAACCTTGAAATACTACTTCTTGTGGCGAGCTCTACGTCGCCCGATTAAATGGAAACCGTACATGTTAATTACAGGTCACTTGTTTTCTCTAAGTTCGAAGATATCATTTGACTTCATTTCAATTTTCAACATAACAATACCAATAATGAGATGCAATTAAAAGTAATTACAAACTAACAAATTACAAAACCTGATATGGAAACGCGTATTTTAAATTGATTAAATTTGAGGTCTGTTTTTGTAAATAGGTGCACCTAGAGATTACATGTAAACAATCCTATCAATGCATTCGGTGGCAAATTAGATATAACGTATCTTGCAGAATACTTCATGCAGTAATTACCAATAATGACAAATATTTTTAAAAATCAATCAAATAAGCACGTTGTACTAAATAGCATATTAAATAAATATGTTAGACATCTAGTATTTTATAAAATCTTTTGCCTCATTGTTCACTGCACCGATACATTGGACATGTGCATAATAGTTAGCGGAAGCGAGGGGAAAGGGCCAGAAAAACGGAAATGTCGACAAACACGGCAATCCCGAGAACACGAACAAGACGAAACATAACAAATAAAAGTATTAAACTTAAGGGAGTAGACCTATGTAAAGGGACATAACTTTTGACACTCTTTGGTATGTTTACGTCAACCATTTTATATATCTAATGTAAGCATCTTATTAACAAAGATTAATTTTGATCTGTATCAATTGAATGCTTAAAGAACTGTTTATGTAACAAAATAATATAAACATATTACTGATTTCAAGAGTTATCTCCCTCAACTCAGGTCTACCACCTTAAAACAAACATACAACTATGAACATACCAAAACACCGGGGATGAACTCAGGTGAAAAGGGTAACCAGTTCCTTCATCTTTAGAGACCCCGTAGCATTGAACAATTGCTAAATCATGTATTACCAGTGGTAGACAAAACAAGAAAAGTAGCACATCTTTTCGTAGTTATTTTTTTTTAAAAGTAGTGTAATATAGACCGAAATACGGAATAGTTCCCAGTTTTATCCTTCTGCAGAAACATATTTATTTGAAATATTAATTGTGTTCCCGTATATAAATGGCAAGGAATGACTTATTCTATCTGGGGAAAGTTCGAGTTGAGATCTACCTAAAAAATGCATAACTTTCTAACACAAAGGGATAAAAGTTTTTGCCAGAATCTTTTACAAACCTTCTTACACAAAGGTTTGAAAGTGTTTGACCGGATAATCTACAAATGTTATTTCATGATTAACCATTAAGATGTTTTTGTATATACAGATTTAATCCTTGCTCATGAGCAGGAACGGAGGATTTGGATCCAGCAAAATTAGTTTAGCCCCAGTCAGGACAAGTCATTTTTGGACAGTTCTTGTGTCACTTTTATTATTTCATTTATTGTTATTGATTTTAACTGGAAAACTTCTTATTATTAATGTGTGATACAGCATCCTTGACATGTTTCTATAGTTTACTTTTGATCATTCTTATTCATTTAAAGACATATAACTTGTTTATAACTTTCTATGTTTTTAGAGTTTTTGTTGGAAATGTGATTTAAATTGCCGGCCACAATGTGTGTGTTCCCATTTCATAATCGTCTATGTAAGATAATATATTGGGTGAATATCACCGGATATGTCCGGTTTATACTATATAGTATGATAGTGTTTTTTGTTTATGGGTTGTTGGATTTATTTAGAGATAAAAAATTATATTGGTCTTTGAAACCAATACTTATTTTTGACAAAAGATTGTCGTCTTCTATTGTCTTTTGTCCTTTCAAAAAAATGTTAACTACTTTTATATACTTTTTATAGTGTTCTGAACACATAACAAATTTCATCCTACAGTTAAGAATTTTAGTTAATATTTTCTTTTCTTTTTTCAGCAGTCGTTTTCAACAAGTATTTTCTAAAGGTATATAAAAGATGATCAAGTTTTCTGAACATGTTATTAAATTGCGTTGTTTAAAGCGTCTTAATGTTGGAATATTCGGAAACGAATGGAACACCACCTCAAGATAGCTCAACGCAGACATGAAATATTCACGTATTTAATGCGGGACGCAGGTAGCGTATCCTTTTTTTCTATTCAGATCTCTTTAAGGTGTGTTTTATCTCAATATTTGATGACACATTTTTCTAGGAAAGGGCTTGCACGTGTTAAAAATATATAGATATAATTTCTAACGGATGCACAATGGACGAAAAGGAAACCAAAAGGGCCAGACCAATAAGGACAAGTCTTCAGATATCACAGATAACTTAGAATCAGCTATATCTATTGATTGAGGATTGAAAAAATGACCTGAATCAATGGGTTGAGGAATATTATGTGATTGAATGTGGTGGTTGAAGTCGGTTTTCGGTGCCTGAAGTGTGTTAATTCATACAATCTTTTTTTTCTGAATTTCATTTTTTCTACTCATTATTTCGATGACTAAAATTTTAAATGATAAAAATACAATCTAAATGCAGGCGGGAAAAGATACAAACGCTGCAATCAGAGATTGCAAATCTGCCAATCAGGTCGAAATTCCTAAGATTAAATACAAGTAAGTGTTAAAGATCACCTTCTTTAACAAAAAAGATCGAAACTGTTTAAGATAACAGCATAGTTAAGAATTAATTGGGTAGCAATATCCCAGGGACCCCCCCACCCGAGGAGGATCCTCCAACTTAACTGAATAGAAATAAGAAAATAATAGTTAAATGATGGAGATCGAAATCGTTATTTAATTTTAAAATTTGGGGGTAAGACTTCCCAGCTTTTATTAGGTAACGGATGCAAAAACTTTCACATTTTGTTCTCTAAAAATATAGAGGAAGAGTTTTTTGACAATCTATTTCCCCAAGCTCGAAATACCGACAAGCCCTAATACAACGTCCAGTGTATATGTGAGTGATCAGAAGTGCATAGTCCAAAGAGACAAGACAATTTTGTTGTGAAAATGCTGTTTAATAATCGTCTTTTAATAATTCATTATCTATTCTTGTATACTTTTCGTCATTTCGACAAAAAGAAAGGGCATATTTGACTATTTCAACACAAATATAACATTTCCTGTTATAACACTCACTCGGTTTTTGGAGGTGTTTTGTTCAAAAGAGATATGATCGCACCAAAATATCACGAAGATATTGAAAAAAAAACATTTGTACTTGATAGATCTTTAATTGTGCAAAGTTTGATTGTCATGTTTTGTGCGATCTATATTAAAATCGACAAAATAGTATCAAATATTGCATCAAATTATTTGATGTCTTAGTATTTTCACATTTAAAGCATTTTCTATATGCCGTGTGACCATTGTAGAACTAATTAACTAAAAACGTCTGTTGGATTTTCTTTTTGTAGACATAATTCAATACAAAAATATAAATCAGTAGATATTTTCCACTTTTCATCTTTTAACCAAATTCTTAGGTAAAAATGACCTCAACGACCCTCGTCCTTTAGAAATAAAAATGTTTATCTAAATAATAATAAATAATAAAAAATAATTCATAATTACAACCATTTACCCTGTTCAAATCAAGAAGCCTTAGGTGGCCCTAGTCCCTTCTTTTGTAAATGCAAAAAAAAAAAAAATGTTTTTGCACTTGTTTTGAATGCAGGCGAGTATGTATTGGCAGGTCCCCTCTCCAAAAGTCAGATCCACTGATGTACGAGTGGGGTCCCTCCTTTTTCCAAAAGTCTGTATCCGCCACTGTTTGCTGTAACTTTTTTCTCTTAAACTGTGTGACGGTCGTAATTATAAAAAAGCTTCCCCGTTCTTGGGTTGTATTCTCTTGTTTATTTTCAGATATTGGAATGAAGCTTGGAAAGATACAGTTTGTAAAATTCGCCGACTTTATCGGCGTTCCTTACGTTATGAACTGAGAATAATTCATTATTTTAATCCATGAAATTAAGTTTCTTCCACATGTGTTCCAAGTTCAGGCTTTTTTTAAAAAAAAAAACATTACTTTCTCCGTAGAAATACCTGGCTTTAAGAAGTGTTTTGTTCACAGTAGAAATGAGGGCTAACAAACAACAAAAGTCTAAACTTAAAAGTCCAGTTTAGAATACCCGTGCAAGAAATGAAAAGTACATTGTTCAAAGAGACGAAACAAATTTGAAACAAACTAAAAGATAAAACGTAAACAAAAGAACAAAAAGCTTGGACAAAACAGTCATACTTGATATTCTATAAATAATGTATCAATCTAATGGCATGACTGGCGATGTTTTTACATGCTATGTTGTATACAAATTTCAATGAGAAATGTTTCATCAACAGCATTAGAACCAACACACAGTAGCGCGAAGGACATCTTGTAAAATGTGCAATACTTATCAAAGTCTCCTAACTGTCATGTTACAGAAGTTCCTCCATAATAGAAGTTCCAAAAGAAAAAGTATTATATAATACTAGTTCCTTGGAAACTTTTATTGTAATATTTGTTCCTGACGGAATAAATCTTACATAATATATATTCCTAGAGGAACATTTATAATGAAATAAGCTAAGTTCCATTGGAATTTCTTTTCTGAGGATCAAATATATGTTGACATAACAACACCTTAATTAGTTTTTTTACATTCAAACGATGTGACCATTGTAGGTAAAATTTTTATTAACTGTGAGGCTTATTTACATTGACATATTTTCAATACAAAACACTAGATACCATAGAAATTGATTACTTTTCATTTTTAAGCCATAACGTTGGTCCAAAACTACGACTTAAAAACCCTAAATATCCTTGAGATTTGTTGACTATACGATACCGGTTAGGGTTTAATGTTGCTTGTAGGTTTCTTGGAAATCATATCGTAATACTGGAAAGTTCCTCGGTGAGAAAATAGTGACAAACCATTACTATTATTCAAACATTAGACAGTTCTTTAAATCCAAATAATTGTTTATATTTAAAGCCAACCAAATATTTATACGTTTACCATGGGTATGTGATCATTCTTTTTCCCCTTACACTTTGTGGCGTACTCATATTATATGAATGAAATATAAGAATTAGAAGTCAAGGAGACCTCACAACATATCACAACAAGTAGTGGGTGGGGGTTAAAATCTAGAACTATCCACAAAGCTGTAAACATACTTGTGACGCAACTGAGCATTAATAGGATTCAATGGAGTAAAACTTTATTTACTGGGCGCAGCCATTTAATAACCAGAAGATAGTGCATGAAAAAAATGTCACACTTACTTACGATTGGTTAATACAGAAATAATTACGAATTGCA
>JAULBM010351996.1:0-12118 GCA_032357055.1 Geukensia granosissima | reverse complement strand
CAGAACCAATTTATACAGTCTGCCTTTCATGGTATGAATTATACTGCTTTTATTTCCTTACGGTTTTCGCTCATGGTTTTAAGTTTTCTTCGCGTATTTCTTAATACTGTTTATGGTTATAAGCTTCAATTCTCTCAAATATATTGTGTGGTATCAGAAATTAAATATGTAATACAGATTTACTTCATGATTAATAGAATATTAAAATACAAATTTACCAATGACGATCAATATGGAGAATTTTAGAATGATATATGTGCATTACAAGGAGAAAAATCCTATCAGTAGCTTTAGAACCAAACCATAGGAAGACCAAGATCCAAACAAACCATAAGAAGCACTCAAATCCAAATAAATCGAAATGGGAAGACAAATCCGACGGCAGGGAAAAAACTAAGTGCAACACTTTTCGAAGTTTTCCCGTATTTTCAATGCGGAATTTATCCCAAAAAAAAATGCAGCAAATTTCTGTAAAACTGGACTGGCTAATACCCTCGAGGACCTTTGGTCCACCAGGAGAGGTATCGACCCAGTGGTTTCCAAATACAAAAGTACCAATGTTGAATAAATATTGAGAATCTTAATAAAAGTAACAGAAATTGATTGTATTACAGTGGCGAAATGGAATAAAAATATATTGGACTGGAGAGTCAACTCTTTTCCAAATAGAACAATAACGCCGACCCAAGTAATGTAAGTTTTATCCAGGATAAATCAGAAAACAATATAAAAGCAAACATTCCATGTTGCATTGGAAAGAAAAAAACAGTAACAGAAAATTAATTAAGAAAATAAAAGAACACCACACAGACATACAAATAAACACACAAGCACGATTGAATATAAGGTTAAATATCAAAAATCAATATAAGTACCTTTATTTTTAAGTAGCAATATGGAAAGCTGAAATTGAATGAGATGGTAGTAATTTTCTTTGAATTTTATCATCTGTAGAACTTATAAGGAGATTCGTTGAAAATATGGTGTATTTTTTAAGATATTGAAATCTTGTTATGTCAACACGTACAAAAAGATAATAAAATGTCATTTTTGTCCTATTTTTGTTTTGTCTCTTGAGTACTGTATTGACACATTAAATCTTCATTTGACAGAGAGGAAACTCGACGAGCATTTCAATTATGGAGCAATGTTGCAAATCTGCAATTTATTGAGCAGTCAAGCGGTGCTGTAGACATTCTGATAGACTTTTTTGCAGGAGATCACAATGATGGAAATCCTTTTGATGGACCAGGTAGATAACAATTCTTATCTGACGTTGTAATGATGCATCAAACAAAGTTCCCTCATAAAACGTTTGATTTCTCCACCCTTTACATCACTATTCCACATTCCATACTTAAGATGTTTGCTTAAAAAACTGCAAATGCGGGTACAAATATTTGGGTAAGACATCATTCAGGGTTTCTTTAATTAAAACAGCTGGCCTATATCACGTTTTTCTTTTTAGATAATATACTTTTTTAAATAATTCATCGTTTGGTGACTTTGCTGTAGATAAGGTAGATGTCAGTAGACATGTATTATATAGAACTGCAAATCAAGGGTAGTATGGAAACTGAAAGATTTCCTCCATACCTTAAAGTAACAACAAAGTTCGGAGACAACGCTTACAAGAGAGGTCTTTAATTTTCTCATTATAAAATTTTCACTTCTATGTGACATCAATGAAGCTGTAATGCATATTGATTAAATATCTAAGTTGGAACGATACTCTTGAACTTGTAGTTCCTATTAGGATTTCATCCATAAAAAGTGCCTGCTGACAAGACTGTTACGTAACCGAGGATTTCTCATGGAAAGATTAAAGTCATCACTTCTGAGATTTGTGGTCGTCAATATGGCTTGATTGAGGGATATGAACTATTTATTTCACAAATGACAATGTTTCAAATCTGTTCTCATAAAATAAAGAAGCACCTGCTTGTCTCTTTATATTCATTTTAAATGCATATTCAGCGAATAGAATAGTGTTACATTTGCTGAAGTACATTTCCGGTTTTCATAATTAACATAATAGCATTTTTTGCAGGAAAAGTACTTGCACATGCATTCTTCCCGAATGTCGGAGATGCCCATTTTGACGATGATGAAACTTGGGTTTCAAACAGGACAGGAATTGACTATTTCACAGTTGCAGCACACGAATTTGGACATTCATTGGGACTTGGTCATTCAGAGTTCACAGACGCATTGATGGCCCCTTTTTACAAAGGATATAACCCTAACTTTCAACTCCACACTGACGATATTGCCGGTATTCAATTTTTATATGGTAGGTGACCTTTACAGCTTCCGTTGTGATATGGAGTCGGGGTCATTTTTAAGGCCGTAATGGGATCTGTAGAAGTTTAAAATCGACTGTCTTTTGGTTGATGGATGTTTCATTGACAATCATGCCTCGTCTCTTATTTTTATATTGTAAATTTAGATAGAAGTAGTGCGAAAATTAACTGTTTTAAGTTTGCAAAGCTTACAGCAATATAGAGTTAAAAGCAAAATGATAAGAATTCTACAAATGAATATTATTTAATCACTCTAGCATCAAGTCACAATTAAAACTAATAAGAAAATATATCCATGGTATCTGTTATGGTACATAAAGAGTGAAAAGTTCACTTAAATCACCTATTTATCATTTCTGTTGAAGAAATAAACAATGAAGAACGGGATTATTATGCGCAATGGAATTTATAATTTATTTAATTGATAACAAACTTCAGTGATGTAAATTTAAAAGCAAACGATAACATGATCTAAATATTCTGTTGAATGCTTTTAATAGGTGAGCCAATAGGTGACAACAGCTCTACCTCAATGACTTCAAGTACAAATACACCATCTGCAACAACGCCAACATCAACAACAACAACAACAATTTCAACAACAATAGCCACAATCACTACAACAACTACAACTGCACAGCCAACAACAACGGCACGTCCTATTACAACATCAAATCTACCGACTACATCCATGTTAGAGCCATCAACAACAACTACACAGTCTGTCCAGCCACCTAGACCTGCGTTGTGTAGTTTGCGTTTCAATGCTATTATTAAAGGTAAATAAAGTTTCATAGCACTTGTCACCTAAGTGACATTTGCGAACCTTTATCAAATCCCAAACCAACCGGAAAAACTGAATTCTACTTATGGATTTAACCAATCAAACCCAAGAAGATCTGCTTAATCAGATACATTAGATTTTAGGCATTCATTTTTCCAGTTATATGATAATTGCTAGCTACATAAAGAAAGGGTCAAACAAGTATGGAACAGACAAAGAAGTGTTATAAACAACCTCTTATTTCATTTATGATATATATTGGCGATCTGACAAATGAATTAGTAGTAACGACTCTTTTTTGGGGGGTAAAAGTATGTACTTCTGATCTCTTACATGGGTATTCTACACTGGACTTAACATTATGATTTAGTAAAAAAAGCAGATTATGCACTCATGTGTAAGAGTTCAAGTTTCACATATTTTGTGCAGAGTACGATATTTTTTACGACAATCATATAAGTGAAAGCTATTAGATTGTATCATTGCTTACCGCAACCCCTGCAGAAGGAATATAGGATATGACATAAGTTTTTTGCCGTTTTAACCAAACTATGTATTTGATACTGAAAAAGAAAGTTCAGCAATAGTATGTGAAGTACTCGTGAGTTTTTCGATGGCTGAAAATCTGATAGTAATTTTAACAGAGTATTTTTTGCACAAAAACGGCTTTGTATGATCATAAATTTTGCTTTGCATTACGTGTTGACCAGCATTTAAATATAGTGGAAAATTTTGGTTTATTCCAAAAGTCAACTTTTAAATTTTGTAGAAATCAGAGTTACGAATCGTGGTTGATTTGTAAACTTGGTTGTCCGAGATTTATCCAAATGGTTTTCTCAAGACCTAAATTCTCAGTGAAAAGTTAAACTTTCGCCTTTTTTGACAACCTGTTTGGAGCCCAGACGTTTTCTTTGTTGAAAATGACATTCAAAACAGACATCAATGCTTAAATTTACTGAATTTTCATTTTTAATTTACAGATTTTGAACGAATTTTATTCAACAGCACCTAAAATATTGCTAAACTGTTAATTATGTTTTGTCAAGATTTTGCTATGCAAACTTTTGGGTTAGACGTAATAAAGCTTTAATCTTAATCATTAATTCTGTAACATAATAGTCGAGCACTTATTATGTTACGTGTGTAATACAGAAAATCTTTTACTAGTAACATTGCTTTTTGACGCTCATCATTAATATTATTGATAGATTTCAGTGGCAACTTCTTAGCTTTCGTCGAATTGAATAGAATTCTCGAAATAAGTAAGAGCGGTCAACTGGTTAACGATATTACTCAACGTAGCCGGTTTAGAAGGTCACCGCTAAAGCCGGATGCTGCATTTACAATATCCAGTCCTCAAACAGTTATGATAATTAAAGGTAAAGTCGTCATTTCTGCAAGTATAACTTAATTTGAATTTTATTCATAGATAATTCAACAACCATATTTCAATCGATTTTAATGCAAAAATGTATCATAAAAATCAAGACAGTTACGAAAGTGATGAGCAATTGTATTCAACATATGCCGCTTCAAAGGAATAAGCATAAAAAGAAAAAAAACAGGGAATTCATAATAAAAAATGCGAAAAGTTGTACAAATTTTATACTTATTTGAAATTGGACTTTTAGTTTTTGTTACAAATGGAGCCCTTTTCTCTATCTATTCAATATGAAATCCCCAGAGTTTTATTACAATGTAACATCTTATGTCCAGATTGGAAAATTTAAATTTGTTGTACACTATCCATAATTAAACAATCATTAAAATTTTTCAGGGAAAAAACTCTATCATTTTGACAATCAAGGCACACGGCTACGTGTCCTTTCAATCAGAGGTCCTAGGAGGAAACCGAAAAAAGCCAGGGCAGCTATCGCCTTTCGCGACACAGATATCTCTATATTTGGGGTTAGTATATCCATGTAACTACTTAAATAACATTTTGATAGGGATATACATGTAGGCGGATATTAACAAGTCGAACACACACAAATATCGCGAACAAATACAGGAGTGGACTCACATAAATCCCATATCCGAAATTTGGGGTCTATGGGAACACATTAACAATTACAGACAGGACCCATTACATGTATTAGTACGTTCACTCTGTAAGAAGGTTATCGAAAGAAACTTTTGAGCGTGAGGTAGAATGTTGATTCAGAAGTAAAAATTAAGTGTAACATCAAGTAAGAACGGTATTATTTTACATATAATAAATCCGTACTAACCATCGATCGCAATGCGTGCAGTTTATCTAATCTAGTAGCCGATCATCTTTAGTTGAACCTGGATAAATTCGAACCGTATCTATTCTTTTTGTTTGCGTTTTGACTTTTGCTGTTCAGTGTGTATCTTTTCGTTTTAAGCTGACCTGGCTCAAAGGGACAAGTGAGCTTTTGTCATTATTTTTCTTCCGTCGTCGTTAGCGTTTTCGGCGACTACGTCTGTTCATCTTTAATACTTTGATCTTCTGCACCGAAAGCACTGAACGGATTTGAAGCACATCTGGGAGAAATGTTTGACAGATGGTACTGTTTGAGAATTTGATGCAGATCGGAAATTCAAAATGACCGCCAGGTCTGATTATTGGTTCTAATAAATCTAAATTTCAAAATCTCCCCGCCTGAAACCGCCTGGCAGATTGAATTCTAACGTAGCCAGAGGTGGATCTTCACTTTCATGAATGAAACCACTGAACATAGTCTAAGTTGGTAGAGATGTTTTACCAGATGATCCGTTACATGATCTGTATTTTGGTTCGGATCGGAAATTAAACATGGCCACCAGGGAAAATTATATGTTCTGATTGTTGAAAATCATAAAATCCTTGTCGGAATCCTTTGTGAATTGAATTCTGATTAAATGAATGATTGTTATTTGTCAAGTGCTAAACTTGTGAATCGTTTACCAATCGGAATTTTATTCTGGCCGCCATTACGCGACATATATTAATATCGCACCCTATGCCGGCACTTTCTTTAATAAACCACAGAATAATAAACGAAATTCAACCAAACCAGAATGTAAGGCAGGTTCTCCTAACCAGATTTTAAAGGGTTAAAAATTCATCACAGTCAAAGCAAATCATGACCATGTGTGGGTTTTCTACTATAAGCTTTAAAGCAATATGTAAAGTTTCAACATATTTATGCCAGTGTTATCAAGACAAATGCCATTCCCGGTCCTTGAATTTATTGAATCGATCATTATTTTGGCGTAGGGTCGATAACTGTTCTCTTATTCAAAATAGGTGCTGTGGCAGGAATGTCCATGAGACAGCCATCCACCAAATGATAGCCATTACTTCCTTCATTAACGAACCGGAGTCCATACCATAACGGAAGCTGTAAAAAGGCCAACAAAATGCAACATGTGAAACTTTTCATAAAACACGACTGTCGACCTGATCTATTAAAATATTGGTGAACGAATTACAATAAATGACAATTCAAACAACGACAAACGCTGGACTTCAGGTTCCTGGCATGGGACGGACAAATCAAGTATGTGGCGATGTTGAACCAGTCTGTGAAAGCTCAACCCCTTCTTACCTGGGACAATTGCGTTACAAAACAGCAATGAAAACACACTTTTCAACACGGTTGAAGTGGATATAACACTTGACATCGATACTGAAAACCAGCAACAAATTCAATTAAAACTAATACATGATACAACAAAAGTATCGACCTCGAAAAAGTACTCGCAGTTGATGTCTACTTGTTTTGTCTTCTTGACTCTATCATTGATTGGCCGAATACAGTTTAATTGTCATTTAAGCTTTGTTTAATTTGTTTGCATCTCACTAAGATTTGCTGCACATATTTTAATATATTTATATACAGTTTGATAAAGTATGGAAGATGAATCCATCTACAGGGCGAATTATTTCTGGAACTTACAGAAAAATAAGTGAAGAATTTCCAGGAGTTCCTAATGGGATCGATGCAGCTGTCATAACAAATTCAATGGAAATCCTTTTCTTTAAAAGAACTCAGTAAGTAAATATTTACAGTGGCACGCGGGTCAATTTTTTATCGTCATCACATTAACTTTAATCCATTAACCCAAACAGGACTTTGTCTCTCATATACCTTTAGGTCATAAGAAAGTTTGCTGTGAAATAATTGGATTTTATACATTGAAAAAAGATTGCTCTAAAAGATTAGTTTCCAAATGCTTAATGTATAGAATGCCCTGAAGTCTTATTAGGATATTTGCAGATTATTAAATTTTTACCTTTTTCCTTTGCTTTTTGCCAGTTGTATTGTATGGTTTTTGACGGTCTTTTCCCCCAATATACCAGGTTAAAAGGAGAGAAATATAAATGTTAAATGTTAAAACTAATTTAATGCCAAAGTTAAGATCCTGCTTTATTAGCAATTATCACCTATAATTTAAATGCGAACATGGCATTAGAAGTTTCCATACTTTTCATGAAACGTCTAACAAGGAAAATAACGGATCACATCTAACAATTTTAATGAAAAGATGAAAAAGGCATTGTAAGATCAGAATTAGACTGAAAGTTTTGAAATACTGCCGGCGTGGTGTTTCACAAAATTTATTCAGTCGACCATCAGGAAAAAGATATATGACAACATTTACTGTTTCACGCTGATTTTTTCAGTTAAAGCAGGAAAATTACAAACCGTTAAGAAAACGTCAAGATTTTTTGTAATTTATATTTAACTCTGGAGTAAAAAGAACTGATGATAAATATATTATTGCGGCTGCACTAACTCATACCATCGACCCCAACCTAATAACTTATTTCATTTATAAGAATTTGAAAACACCATATAAAGACAAAACGTGAGGTAACTGCTTAATAATCAAAACGAAGAGTTTAATCATTACTTTTTTTACACAATTTTGTTGGATGATTAACATGATTTTCTATTTTTGTTTTGTAGGATGTTTACATTTGATAGGAATCAAAATAAGGTAACACGAGTGGAAGACAAAGGCAATGCACTTCTACCATCTCTATGTAATGTGTAACTGTCTAGAATGCCATATGACATTATTCACTGTTTTATTTTTTTATATTTTAAGAAATAATATTTTAAACATACACAGTCTTAAACCATAATTGTTTGTTTTTATTACACGTTAACGTTCCCTGCTTCAGCCGTCGGAAAATTACTTTGTAATATTCATACTTTGTTTCAGTACTTTATTTCCTCAATTTTGTTTCCTCAGGATCACTTGATATTTAGCAAAGAAAGTGAATTCAGAAACCTATTCTATTTAATTCATAAGCAGATTCCTCCATATGATGCGCAAATCTGCTTGATTTTATGTGAGAAAATAAACATCTTAGATTATGTAACGCGATGGATTTGACATTGAAGATGTCGTATGACAGAAAAGTACAGAGTCATATCGTGGCGGTCATTTTAACTGGCGGTGGAAGCCTGAGAGAACCACCGGCCTTAGGCAGATAATTGACAAACCTCATCACTTGCGATGCCTGTTAAACGCAACCCGTTTTTGTATGTTACACACTCAGGCGCTAAAAGTAAATGGTGGTTAAAAAATAAGTATGAAAGCTAGATTTTTATCTATAAAAGCATGTTATTTCTGTTTAGTTTTCAATGTCGAAATAGAGAAAGTGGAATATTTTAATCCTGAAAAGAGCGAAATTTCTCCAGATTTATTAGATATGACAAGAATTCAATGAACTTCTAATATATTCATGTTTTAGTCATGTCACTTTTTCCTCGATGTACTTTAGCCACACTTAGAAGGATTGTTCTTACGTTGGAAAAAATCTAAGCGTTTTGAATGATAACCATGGAAATAGCAGGTATGTTTAAAAAGGTGTAATTAATTACTTTCCGGAAAATTTGAGTTTATTCCTGTAAATAATTGAGTCCAAATTGTCTATTTTTTGTGCAGTTTTAAATTGTGTTTTTTGTATTTTAATAATGTTTTAGTCTTAAACACGCCTCTGCTTTGTCTAAATACATTTTCTCGTTGTTTATTTCTTTCTTTTTTCTCTTGCTTTTTGATCCAGGCAAGAAAAAAGTTACACTTCTTACATTCCCAATTGGTAATAAGAAAAAAGAAATCATTTTTATAGAATTTTTAGTAAATGGAAATATTAGAAAAAATGGTTAAAAATTGGTTTTATGGAAAATAACAAAATGAGGCATTTCTGAATCAAAGAAGAATCAAACATTTGGAAATATCACTAGTATCATTTTGCAAATTATCATTCACCTTTACTTTATTGCTGCAAATGTGTACAGATTAAAATCCAAGGTCGTTACTATAAGTCTACCGCACATGGAATGCAAAAAGCACATTTACAGTAAAGCCGTACACTTTGATAGCACCAAAATACATATAATGTACTATTTTTTACAAGGCGATATAACGGGATATGGGTAAAATAATAATACATTGCAAAAAATTATTATTAACCTAATTGTATTTGGTGCTGTTCTTCAATTTGACAGCAAGGCCTTTACCTGGAAGACCATACCTAAACGTTATATCAAGAAATTTACTAGTTAGACTTTGTCGAATCAAATTTATTTGTTTAATAGTGTTCTTGATGTTCGCATGGCATATAGACTTTTACAAGTTTCTCAGTATAAGTAAATAAATTGATGTTATTTCAGTTAAAGCATATTTACATAACATGTATAAATAAGAAAATATGATGAAGTTCATATTAATTGCTTGAATAGAGGTAGCATGATTAGCAAACTAGAACATCCATATTTTGATCAGCCAAAGTTAAGATTTTCAAAGATCCAAACTGGCAAGTTAAAAAGCATCCCCTCTCCCAAGACTTCCTGATATTCACAACATTAAAGGAACCTGTCTGCTTTTTAAGAGGCACGTATGAATTGCTACGAGCTGTCTATGAGTTATTAAACAGAAACAGATAAAATGTTTTCAAGGAGAAGATTGAGAGAACCTATAATCTCCTCGCATGTCAAATTAATATACGTCTTTTATATTTGCCCACTTGGTCAGCAAAAACGGTCTTTCTCTACTTACTCCATCCTTAAGATTTGCTTTATAAAACAATTCAATTAAAGATGAAACTGGCTGTAAAACAAAGTAATGTTAAAGTGTAATATGATGAGAAGAAAAAGTAATATTATCAATAGTTTCAAAAGGTTTATTAAAAATGTTTAATTTATTCAAAACTTACAGTTACTTTAGTAGTTTTTTACACTTCTAAAATTTGTTATTACCATTATGTTCGTTAGCTTTTTTAACAGTAAATAATAAACAGTTCTTTAAATTTTGTTAAACCATTTGTCAAAAAGACAGTAATTTTTAATAAAGGCTGAAATAAATCGGAACTTGAAGGTTTTATGTGTAATTTACGCAACCAATATATGAAGCAGACTTTTAAATGTTTAACAGATGCCTTAAGCTATTCTTGTGCTTCCTATCAGGATTTTATTGAAAGAGGGTTTTAGCTGACTGAAAGCTACTGAGCCAAGGGTTCCTCAGCTAAAGACTAGAGTCATCAATCCGGAAGTTTTTCGGTTGCCATCATGATCTGGTAGACCGATACGAAATATCCATTTCATAAATGACAAAGAATATGTTTCCACTGTCGTGAATACAAATCCGTTCCTCTTACGGTTGTGACTAACATCGACGGTGACTATACACCGGCTTTGTCTACTGAGTAAAACGACAGGTGCCACTAGTGGAGCAGGAGTTGCTTACCCTTCCGGAGCACCTGAACTCACCCTAGTTTTGTAGGGTTCGTATTACTCCAGCTTTAGTTTTCAGTGTAGTGTTGTATGTTCTATATTTGTCTTTAGTTTGGTGGCCATGGTCTTGTCTGTCTTCCGACTTTACGATTTCTGTCTGCCCCTTTGGTATCTTCGAATTCCTTTTAAGCTTATCAGATTAATAATGTGTCAGCCAACTATCTGACTCTATCTTTTGTGTGTATTGTTTAAAAGGTAGAAGATGTGTTTTTCTCTTAAGTACATCCATGTTACGGCACACTTATACCACATCCTTGGCAGCTTTATTTGTCGGTACAACACCAAAGTACAGGGACGTATTAGTAATTTCCAAATTGTTATCGAGAACTGAAATCAAGAGATGTACAATTTATCTTCATTTTTAAAGAGGTACCAAGAGTTTTTTTTATCGGCATTTGACTATTTTATCCATAATTTATCAGTGGATACAACGATCAGATAGATATTGTATGTAAAAGGTCCCCCTTCAACTAAAGTCCTCAATTTTGTTACAAATGATAGTTGCTATCAAAAAGTGCTAAATACCAAGTGGCAAATCCAAATATTTGGAAACATAACTAAAGCTGTTGATGGACTCAGTGGAGGACTATGCTAGACAACATGAGAAGGAGAAAAGGTTGAGGTTAACACCCTTTCTGAATAGGTTAAGACCGTCTTGTGATCAATTATTCAGATTCGGATATAAAAATTTCAAGGGTCGATGAACACAAAAGCTCCTACGACTTTCAAGGACCCTGCTGTCTTTAGGAACTTGTCTGCCATCCATGAAAAATTTGTTGTTGTTCCAGCCGATAAAGCCTTAAATAATATTGTATTTGTTTGAAAAAACACTACCTTGATTGCTTAATAAAAGAGCTTGGCATCAACGTCATATCTGGTAATTCGACATATACACGTACAACACTTTCTTAAGAAAAAATTCTCGTTAACCACAGGTCTTTTCTGTCTTCATTTGTTATTGATAGCGAAAAAGACGAGTCGAATCTGGCTTCTTTATTCTGGATACCCAAACTACAGAAGTGTCCATATAAAGAAAGATATATAGCGGCTTCTTCTAGGTGCTCCACCAAACCTCTTTCTAAATTACTCACAACCATACTGTCGACAGTCCAGGAAGGCCTTTAAGGATGTTCGCTGCTCATCTTTTTGATTTTTTGTCAGATTTTCGGAATCCTCTGGTTTCAACAATTTAAGTGCATTAAAAATTTTGCCCATTAACCCACACTTTTCTTTTTACATTCTAATTTTATAAAGTGTAAAGAGTCTTTTTTGAAAAT
>JAULBM010351976.1:0-12118 GCA_032357055.1 Geukensia granosissima | reverse complement strand
ATATACAACATTTCATAATGATATCATAACTCCTTCTTGAAAAACTACCTTAAACCTGATCCTTAACCTTTTGGGACAGACGTACGGACGGACGGACAGACGGACGGACAGACGGACGGACGGACCCACAGACCGAAGAACTATATGCCCGGCCTACCTTGCAGGCGGGGCATAAAAACCCATCTTATTGATATGTACAATCTTAAATAAAAATTCAACCCACTTTAATTGGATTCCTCTAACAGCTACTCTATTGACAAAGAATACCAGGATTCCAGATTTTGGCTTTTCTCCACAAAACTAAGACCAGTATTTTCATTTTACTCCTATCCCAATTTGCAGTTCACTTTTCACTTTTTAAATTTCATATACTGTTTTCTTGTTTTGAATTGGTTTACAGAAGTCTTCATAACAAGAAAATTTTTTTATATATTACCTGGTAGCTCATACAGTGTGTTGAAAATTCTAAACCTATTTAAGTCGACTTCTCTCTGAACAAATTTATTTGGATAAATTTCATGGATCTCATTCCTGAAAAAAATATAATATACTATGATCACATCATCACTATATAAGGAAAAGAAATTAATCCAGTTCAATTTGTCAATTGAAACAAAACAAGTAACTTAAGTTTTATTTTGTGTTCAACTTATTTTGACAGAATGATGACATTGAAGTAGGCAGTCAAACTGTCAAAAGTCAATAACAACGGGAAGGAATTTTTCAATCAATCAGACCTACTTATTTCGATTTATCTTCTACTAGTCTGAAACAGTACCAATAAATGTAGACACAGTATTCTATTTGCATCTGCAGCTTGTGCAAACAGTATATGAAAACAGCAATGTTGTGATTCTCATGCATGACTGAGGGAATAGGGTCCTCAAACAGGTGGAAATTGGGGTTGTGCCCCATAAAGATGCAACTGTTTATGAATTATCAATTGTCTACGACCACTAGCATATGATGAACTATACCTCTGTGCAAATACTTAACATGATTGCTCATGCATGACTGAAATAGACAGGGCTATAAAATGGGTAAAGGTTTGGGCTATACTGGTATGGTGTAACTGCTTTCCAAAAATAAAGGGCCAAAGACCACATTGGAACATGGTTTACTAAAGAAGGGGAAAACTCATACATAACTGAGATGGTGAAGCAATATAGAATTTTGGGTTGTACTCATAGAGATGCATCTTCATACTAAATAGGAAAGAACTAAATGCTTAAACTTAAAATGAATGTTTCTGCATGAATGTAGCATATTAATTTATAGGGGTTCAGGTTGTACTCATAGAGATACAACTACAGGCCAAATATCTGAAACATGCTAAACTTGTTAAAATTCTAAAGTACTGAAAATACAGAAAGGTTTCGAAAAGTATTCCACTTAATAGTTGTCCCGGCTGTTGGATTTGGCTTTCCCATTTTGATTTGTTTGGAATTGAGTGGTTCATGTTTGAATCTTGGACCCCCTTCTGTTTTGATTCTAATGCTACTGTTAAGAGGTTACTTCTTAAAATACCAAAATTTACCAAATTAATTTAACATTGGTAATTTGTATTTTAAAACCAAGACATATAGTCTAGCTGTAAAAATCAAGATTAACCTTTCATCACTTTTATTTATTGAATTATGGAAACTCTTAATCAAAGTCACATCTTAATTAAGTTCTGTCTCCTTTAATTTTCCACATTATTAACTCCCAATCCAAACCTGTTATTATAAAATTTGTTTATTTACAAAGGATAAATGCTTTTTGATAATTTGCAGGTTTGAAAAGTACTTTTGCACATTTTTCTTCATGCTTGTCTTGCCAAATGCATCAAAATTTTGAAGTATATAAAAAAAGTGAAAGTTACTGGAAGCACCTGTCTGGTTTATGAAGATATCTGATGTGTGGAGAGTGCATTTAAATTTCACATATGCCACGATTTAATTATTTCCACTTGCATGACGCATGACCTTAACTGCTGTTTTCTATATTTCATGCTAGAAAGAGAAAAGGCTACTGGTCTTTTCTTAGCACTTTAGTAATTACCAGCGTGTGGGTTTATAATGATTATTAATTTTACTGACTAATGGTTAGTTATGTATTGCATCTGTTAAAATCAAACTCACCCAAACATTTACTAACTTTTCAAGGATTGGTAACAAAAACTGTGCAATGATTATTACAGTGCATTGAAAGATGTGATTCAAACATATTCAAAGTCAAATATGATAATAAGTGAGAAAGATGGATATAAGAAAACTGACAAGTTATTTTCTACCTGATAGTATGGAGCCACTTAGGCTATGATGTAGTTTGGGGAAGGTCAAAGACATTAATAAAAATCAAATTTTAGTGTAAAATTAATAGGGTGTATATCCATTTTATCTGATTTTTTTTTTGGTAGCAGAGAAAAGACCTATAATTGGGGCATCTGATACCATCAAAATCTACATCTATATAGGTGTTATCAATAGGTTAGTATATACATTATGTTTTATTTGGCAGAAAATTGTTTGGAAGTCCATTTAAAAGGTGGCTGGACAACCTAATATTTATTGCCATTTTAAAATGGACTTATATATGGAGAAATATAATATGCTACCATTGTTCTACAACTTTCATTTACTGCCAGTACTGTGGATAATTATATATTTTGATCTATATCTAACTTTCATGGTTTTTATGTTTCCTTTTGAAACTGGAGCTTAAATCCATGAATACAACTGAATCCAAAACATTTTTATTCCAAGTGACCAAATCATTAGGACACAACAAGCCAGTATAAAAAAAAAGCACGGCAACCAATTTTTATAGTCCATGAAAATAACAGAAATACAGGCAAAATTTCAATCAATAAAAATCAATCAAAATGAATACTTTTATAATGAAAATTTTACATAGGAAAATCAGAAAAAATATAATGGAACAATGAATCATATGATTTATAATAAACAGAATAATTTATAATTTAATGGTACTCAACTATATTTCAAAATTAGATAAATCATATTACTGTTCTTGATCAATGATACTGATGCAAAATTGTCAAAAAAGAAAATCCTTTATCATTTAGGAGTCTAATTCAAAATATATCACATAGGATAAAAAATAAACAATGAATATAATATCATACTGATATTATGAGCAAGATAAAAGGGATAAAGGATTACCCAAATTTTCTGTAGTAAGTATGAGTAAATACTAATGGGAAATCATTGATGCTATGCCAGAAGCGTGTGTTGCTAATATCTGTTTTTATATGAATTATTAAAACAGCACTTCAACATGCATCTTATTTTATCATTTAATATTATACAACAAAAATATCTAACCTTTATGTTCAAGTCAATCAAAAGTTAGATAGCCTTTCATCTTATCTTTGAAATATACCTCATAATTTTCCATTTCTAATTCTTTTTTCATTAATGCAATAAAAACAATTTGATATGAAATAGATGCTACTGTGTGTCTTGATAATATAAATTATATTTATCATCACATCTTCATTGTATCTTTTGCATTTGTAATCTTTCTGCCCTAAAATTAAAAAATAAAATTCTAATTGTAAAGATGTCAAATTTTTTTATCAAGCTTAATCAGCAAGGGGTAATAACTGGTTTAATGTATCATACCATACTAATTTTCTTGTTAGTGTATAACTTGTACATTTTTTCTTGTTTTTGATGGATTGGTGACTAGTGGATTGTTAATATTAATTCATAATTACAGTATGGAAGAGTTATCTCCCTTGTCTTTAATACTTAAATGTGCTTTGGTCTGTTATTCCAGTTTTGAAATTAATATTTCAGTAAATGAATATATGATTCAGAAAATACTATTGCACTTTTCCCAGGAAAAATGTATCATCTGGCAAAAATTTCATGCAAAAATCTTTTTTAAAAATAACAAGGTTTAGTAGGTAATGGGGCTGCATGCTTCTGTAAATACATAAATAAGCTAGAGTGTGCATGTGTTCATTAGCAGAAATAACAGGGAACTGATATGCTTGTTCCTCTGTAACACTGAACAAATTATATAATGATGTCATTCTTGTTTACTATATTGACTAAGATTTAACAGAAAGAAAGAGGGTTATTAAGACACATTTTTGGCCCAAGACTTTGGTTGAAAAATGAAAAGTTGCTAATATCTATTCTATATAGAATAATTTCTATCAGAAGAAAACACAATATAATTTGTCTTTGTATTGGTTCTAAAACTGTCAGGTCGCTAATAAAAATTGCTTTAAATATGAAAATTTTAAGAAATTACTAAATTTGATACAGCATTTGATACAATTTTGAACATAGATTACGAAAAGGATCACAAATAAACTTTGCACAAATTAAGGTTTATCCAGAACAAATGTTTGGTTAAAATATCTCTGTGATGTTTTGGTGCAATGAAGTCTATTTTGAACAAAACACCTCCAAAATTTAGTATCTTCACAGAAAATGTTACATTCTAGTTGAAATAGTCAAATATACCTTGTCGTTTTGTAGAAATGATGAAAAGTATATAAGAATAGGTTTTGAACTATTGAAAATCTTAAGTTTTTGTAATGGCTGTGACTATAACAGAGAATCAGGACTGAAATATTTGTTCTGGTTGTATTTTTGGTAAAAGCAGACATTTTGATTAATTTGACAGATAATTATATCAATATATCCAATGTTTGGAATAAAAGTGATCCATCACAACCTAAATTTAATCTTACCTTGTTAGATGTTAATAAATAAGATTAAAATTATTGTTTTCATGTTTTTTTTTGTTTTTTTTAACAGTTTTGAAATTTATAAATAGAAGAAAGAGTGATTATTATAAAGTCAACAGAACAATACTGCTATTTAGATAAATCAACAACTGATGTAAATATTGATAAAGACTTTGAAAGGCGATGAAGAGATCACTTTAAACGACACAATGACCACTACTATGGTACTTGAACTGACCTCCCATCTCTAATTAACTCACTTGTCCCCAGTATTATTTCTTAAATCGTGATAATGCAGACCTGCCACTTCTCACCAAACTGGGGTGGACTATTACAAAAGGAATCAAGACAGTAATAACCAATGTACTGATCACATGACTTCACAACTAATTCATCATTGCAAAGACAACTGTACACCAAGGTCCTATAGGCCTATATAGACTTACTGATCAGAGGTCCTAATACCTATGTAAGTGGATTCCCCTCTAATGCTCATGACGCTGTTTCATAAAATAATTGTTCAATCAGCCTTAAAATGATTGGGATAAACAGACACACTAACTTAGCACTGAAAAGGAGGGGGTCGGATCTCAATAACCTATTTTCCAGAACAATTTGATACTAGTCGATAACAATCAACATCCGAATGATAATGAATTTAAAATTTAGTTTGTTGATTTAATTGTGTAACTGGACACCTAACAGTCCCCGAAAAGTCTCACCTAAATGTCAAACTATTTTCTACATTTAGTTTATGGCGTAACTGTATCAAGGTGTACTTTCTTGCACCTGTCACATACCTGGGTATTACATTGTAATCAGGGTCATCTGATATGCAAATCTTACATAACCTCATTAGTTCTCATTTGCTGTTTACTAACCTTGCTTTTTATCAGTATTTAAATTCTGGTTGGTAAAATAAGTTCAAAATGTGAGATTTGGCTATAAATTCCTACCCACAAAATGTAATAAAAGTGTGGGTGTTAAAAATTCTTTGAGCTTAAAAGGCAACAGTTGACCTGACCTTTGCAAAACCTACCTTACATGGAAAATACAAGTTCATAGAATTAAATTTTTTTTTACAAAAAGAGCGAGATATAGGTCATGCACACCCCATGAACTAGTGATGGACAATCGGAAATATTTCATAATCGATTATCGGATATAATCGGAAGGGCATAATCGATTAATAATCGATTATAATCGGACAGTAAATAATTATAAGTATAAGTGACATTATAATGTGATTTCTATTGCAAGACATTGCTTTTATCGTAAAATTCATAAAAAAATCAAATTAACTTATTCTGGAATAACATTCTACCAACTGATTTTTCAACACCACATGTACTATTTGACAGCTACTAAAGAATTTCAAGAGGAGCACATTATATAGAAAACAAGAATAAGCTTAAATGTTGAAATCCTTGTACAAAAAGAGGCACTTTATATAGTTATGAAGTTAAAAATATATTTTCCAATTAATCGATTATCAAATTTCGTAATCGATTAGTAGCATCGGAAGCCTTTTTCGATTAGATCTTCCTATTAATCGATTAATCGGAACATCACTACCATGAACATAAAAAGCTTTTTTCTTCTGATTTTTATCTTCACTGATTTTTAACGCTCAAATCATGATTATTCAGACCTGCCAATTGTCATAAAAATGTAGTGGTCTATCACAATGGGGACCAATTATCAGAAATTCAGTTATATTGTCCAAAACTAAACAATAAGTAAAAATTTTTACAGGCAAAGTTGATGAGAATGAATGATGATTGTTGTGAATGTTTTTCCGATCAGAAGTCTGTTACTTTCAATTTAGTTCATTGAGCCATCACCTTAAACCAAACATAAGGCAAGGAATGTCTTTATAATGAAGCTAATAGCTATAGTTAATGAAGTAGTAACGTAAACGTCAATCTTTCTTTAACCCATCTTTTCTGCTTTTCTAAAAGAATAAACAAAATGTCAGTCAGTTTTTTTACACTTAAAACTAACAAAAATCTACTAAGAAGTGGTAATACTAAGTTTCATTTGGCAAGAAGTCAGAATAATTTTTGAAAATAATGAAATATTGAAACTGACAAGAAAGTGAAAAACCAGAGGCTCCTTTGAGCCTGTAATTGCTCACCTGGAATACAGTTGCCAAGACAGAGTTAACATTGAAACTATTTGATTTTACTTAAGTTCCTAAAGAGCAAGCTGCTTTAGACAAGAAGATTTTTTAATGAAAATCCCATAGTCCTAAAATTCAATGTAAACTAAGTTAGGGTAAGTCTGTCATCTTTGTTTGTAGGTTGGACCAATAGATATAATTCTGAAAACAACCCACCTACTGACCATTCCACCAAAAGTTTGGTTTGAATTGAGCAGGTAGTTCCAGATGAGATATTTTATGAATTCCAATGGGGTCCTTTGTTAAACTATGTTCAATTGTAGCAACCATCTTGGTTGGTGAGTAAAATCATAAGATGCAAGTCTGAAAGGGACCCATCTAGTGACCATTCCACTAAAGTTTAGTTCCAATTGAGCAAGTAGTATCAGACAAGAATTTCCATAGTGTCTATGTTAAAATATGTTGGCTGGGGCAGCAATCTTTTTTGGTATGTTAGGTCGTACAATAAGGTTCTAAGTTAACTTAAGGATAAATCCAACAAAGTTTGCCATAAATTATCTTAACAGTTTTGGAGTAGAAGAGTTTTTTTAAATCCCCTTTTTCTTTTTTTAGTAACAACAGCAGCCATGTTGGTTGGTCAATAATGACTCCAGAAAAATTTTTAAAGGTGACCTTCAAAGGACCATTCCACATAATTTTACTCAGAAAGATTTTACCTTTTCTCCATATCTTTTCATTTTAAAAACTTTTGTTTGTTTCTTTGTCTGTTTAATGTTCCGTTATTTACAACAATATGTTAATCATATCCAACCATTTTGTTTGGGAAAGCTGGAAAAAACCACCATAATGAACAACTTTGCCACTGATATTGTGAGTCAAGTGCACCCTTTTTTGTATGATACAAAGCCTGGGGTGTTAGCTAAGAAACAGTAATCTGTACAGAAATGTTTTCAGACCTTACCAACCCCAGGCCCCTAGGACCAAAGAACAAAATTGATCATAGTTGCTGGACTGTAAAAATGAGGTCAGGAACACATGACATGACATAATGACCTGCACATCAAAAGAATTTTAATAACAGAAGATATTGTTGACCTTTAATGTGCAGTAACTGAGAAACTTACTTAAATATAAAAACTTGCCAATAGTTTCAGGAACATAAAAATAAGGTCAAGGGAACATGACATATGGAAGACTGATATTAATACCTAAGAATGAATTTGCATACCAAATATTGATGGCTTTTCATATGTTATTAAAAAGAAACTGACTTAAGCATGAAAATTTGACAAAAGCCGCTGGACTGTGGAATGAGGTCAAAGACACATGACACAAGGCAGACTGACATTAACATTCAAGAATAAATTAGCACACCTATCATGTGTATTTATTTAAAGACTGATCTAAAGCACAATAACCAATGATAGACACTGGTTCATGAAAATGAGCACAAAAAACTGAAAAAAAGACTGAACCACGAAAACTTTATTAATTTAAAAGTCACTGGACCAAGGAAAAAAGTTGAAGGTCAAATGACATTTTGAAGACTGGCATGTAACCATGGATTAAAATCAACCAGCAAAATATTGCTGGGTAAGGTATAATAGTTGTCGAGGAGAGGTCTTGAATGTGAAAATTTGTCACCTTGAAAATTTTCTTTGTTTATCAATATATATTATATTTTTCTTAGTGGTACTTAATTTTAGCAAAGACAATTCATGGTCACCATTTTGAACAGCAGAGGATTTTCAATATTCTTCAATTTCAAATGTACTATCATATTCTATTGGAATTTCCTTTTTTCAAATCCCCACTATGAACAATAACCATTCAATTTTTAGGGCTTTAAAACTGAACATATAATTATGCTCTTAAATGAATGCCAGTAAAAATGTATATTTGTTTATTTAGTTTATTTGAGATTTTTAAGGATCAATTCAGATTAAGTTTTGAAATTTAGAAAATTTGCATTTCACAAACTTGTGTAAGTTACATATTTCCAATGACAAAAATCTATTTCTGTATTAAATAAGATTATGTTTTTAAAAAGTTCTAAAGTGCATTTTTCTGCAATAAATTGGGTTCTAGGTAACATAAAAATTTTGTATAAAATAAACATATAAAGGTATGCCTGACTCATACTATTGTTTACAACGAACTACAGATTACAAAAATTTTATAGACAAAAAAAATTTTAAATTTAAACTCTAGTACACAATGGAACATCTGGTGTAGATTATAACAAAAAACATTGGTGTTGAATTTTTAAACATGCACACAAGTAAAATAGAAAACTTTGGTTGTTTTTTCTGTGGCTTACAAAATCATTAAGCTATTTTCTACCTGTCTACTTAAACAGGAAAAGCTATGACGCCTAACCTAATATTTAAATTTGAAAGATTATAGTTAAATCTCCTGGCTGACACCAAGTACCTCTATCACAATGATATTACTTGCTGGAAACTTCAATTCATTTAAATCACACATATATGGCAATTTTAACTTCAAACTATGAATATCAATGTCCTATTCTAAAGCATCAAATTCGTTAAGTATGGTTGATTTTATCTGTCACCACCAAAACCTACTTAATTTCATCTTTTTCACTATTTTCTTTTAATTTTTAAAATTGCTCCATTGAGGCATGCAAGCTGGGTAGAAAACATTGTATTGTTAGGTGAGAATGTCAAACTGCTTACGGCAATGATCTGAAAGAAGTGACACTCATCAATACCACCCCAACTGTGTTGTATAATACACAATGTCTCATACAAAACTTTTTGACAAAACCTGTTTTTCTATAAAGCTAGGTTTTTTTGTCAAAAAAGATGAAAAATGAACATTAAAATCTGTAATCATATAGCCATAGGACTTTTCTACAGGTGTTAACCTTTAGTTTTAAATCTGATTTCTCTCACGCAATGGGTTCACACAGACTTTTGTCCACAATGGTCCCATACTAACAATAGATGTAATGAACTTGTACTAGCCTTCTTTAGCAGAAAAAAAAATTACTGCACGGACTGCATTTAAATTGCAATCCTAAAAATTCATTTGATTAGTTTCTACACAAAGGAGTTAAAAAAAATAAATTATTAATTCCAATTAAATAAGTGACCTTCCATTTGCAGAAAACAATTCCTTTTTTGATAAAATACCTCATTTGTGCTTATTTTTTTACCATTGTTGGTTTGTTTGTTTGGCCACTTTTAATAATATTTCAGTCACAATGAAGCCATCAGTATTCTATTTAAGGAAGCTGTAGTACCCAATGACCAACTGCAGTCACGTAACTGAGGAAATGCACCCATAGTGGAGTGCATGCCTTGTAATATGGTACAAAGCCATGCATGAACTTGCATCTAACAGTCTGTATGAAACCTTGACAGTCAACTTGTTTAAGCTATGTGAAACATGTGTGAACTCTCATTCAAGAATTGTATAACCTGTCAATTTTGTAGATTTTTCTTCATTGTAACATAAAAAGAAAGAAGGACAGATGAAGATTTGATAGTTACAGGGCATCTTGCACTGCAATCAATTCAGTACAATTCAGTATACTTTGAGAAAGTCGAACCTTGATGAAGACCACCAGAATTTGACTGACCACTTTTGTGTATGTGAACTTCCTCTGAACTTTGAAATGAAATAATCACATATTACTCTAATGACTTCAAACAATATTTTTACTTTTTAAAAGAGGAATTATGTTTTTTGCCCATAAGGTCATTGGTCAGACATAGTTAAACCAGGATTATCCCTACTGGAAAGTTCATTCTCCTCAAAACTTGTCAAAACAAAGACATTTACGGTTCAATGTGGCTACAATTTAACTGCAAACCCAAGCGATTGTTATTTTGTATTGGTATTTTTTTACTGATAAACTTGCAGAATAGCAGTTCTCATCCATCAACCATTCTATTCAAATTAAAAATTACATTAATTATAAAGAATATATAAGGAGTTCCTAAATAAACATAACACTATCATTGTTTTTTCCATGGTGTTACATTAAATTTTAGCTTGATATAACTTCTCCAAAAATCACCCAACTGTCCTACAATTTTGTATGGCTCTCAAGATGACGGATTTCAATATATTTTCAGTGTAATCTAATTTCTCAACTTCAATGTTATTTTTCACCCCAAAATACAAATTTTTTAATTCAACACCAAATTTAAAATACTAATTATGGCATATCCCAAATAGTCCAACTTTGTTGATTTTTATCCAAAATGTGAAGATACATATATTGCAACATAAGACTTATTTATTAGTTATTTATTAGTTCATATTATTTCCAACATAATTCTGTATTTATAGCTCATTTCATGACATCAAGTTCTAAGTTCCCTGGTTCCAATTTTCCTGCTCATGCAAGAATATGGGTTGTTCTAACATCAGACCAAATTATACAGTGCAATGTCTTACTTTAGAATGCTTATGAATAATAAAGGAACACAAAAATCATCAACAGTTTAACTTTTTTCTAAATTTCAATTTTCTAAAGTCCAAAAATTGCACAAAATACATGTAAAAGTCTTTTGACCAAGCTACATTTAAAGCAAAACAATAAGTTTGACCATATGACTATCTCTATTGTTATCATATTGATGATAATTTGATGCAAGCATCATACTCATCATCTCTATATGAATATAATTTTTATCATGTTCAAGTGTTTATTAACATCTCCCTAAAAAATAATTTGCCAAAATTAATACCCTATACACTATTAAGTATTTCTAGTCTCTGGCATCTCTGATTGACAGCAGTCAATTACTTTTTAAATTATATAAAATTAGCGGCAATCACCTTTGACTAAACAATGAATTATGGAACAGTCTACACTGAGGAGCATAACTTTCTGATAAAAACTGCATATACATACATTTGAAATCAGAATATTATCATTTTCTATACAAAAAGCAAGTACTAATGCAAATATTAAATGATTGTGAATATGATTTCCTCTAAACGTACATCCCTTAAATCTTTCCTTTGTCAAAATGATGCTGAGTTTTCCTCAGATTTTCATTCGTTAATATTCCATTAACATTCTATTATAACTTAAAAGTTCTCTGCATTGTTCTGGTACAAATATTTTGAGGGCCAAAGAAAAATTGTGAGCTTTGAGTCGAAAAATCAAATCTTTTTGCAGATTCCATGCTTAAAGAGGACCTGTTCTCTTGATGTCTTTCCTCTAAACTGATTTGACATGAGCTACATGGCGGGTGTCCTGCAGGAAGCAGAGACTGCTTACTCTTCCGGAGCACCTGAGTCTA
>JAULBM010351965.1:0-12120 GCA_032357055.1 Geukensia granosissima | reverse complement strand
GGACAACTACTAAGTGCATTATTTTCGAGGTCTTTCAGTATTTTAGTGTTTTTTAATTTTAAAAAATGCAGCAAATTTCTATAAAACATTGTTCGATAAATTTCGGACTGGTTTAGTGGTTTCATGAACGCAACCTATATCTTACTGGTAAGTTTTGCAACAGGGATACAGATATCACAAGCTTCTCAAGACTTAAACAAAATTGTATAATGGTCACAAATATTAATACAAATACTCCGATGCAAATGTAGAATTTTGATACGACAATGGAAACCACATCCTACATTATACGGAAACATTACCAAAAAAGGATATAAACTGAAAAAAAGATCCATTGAATTCCACTGTTCTGTAAAACAAACATATCCACAAGGGGTTCAAGTTCAAAGTTGAAGTCAAGACAATTAAACTGGTTTTTGTTGGTACAGATTTTAATAAACTTATCCCTCCGTAAACAAATATTAAAATTCGGCATTGGATCTTGGGAGGGTTTGGTACCCAGCAAACTAGATTAATCTCAACACATATCTGGTGTGCCTGTCCTAAAAGGAATTCGAAGATACCAAAGGGGCAGACAGAAATCGTTAAGTCGGAATACAGAAAAGACCATGGCCAACAAAATGAAACGAAAGACAAACATATAACACACAACACTACACTTCAAACTAAAGCTGGAAATAACACGAATCCTACAAAAACATGGGTGAGTTCAGGTGCTACGGAAGGGTAAGCAACTCCTTCTCCACTATTGGCACCCGTCGTGTTACTTAGTAGTCGAAAGATATCCATTGTAATCTGTGAAATGGATATTTCGTACCGATCAACCAAATCATGATGGCGACCGAAAAACTTCCGGAATGATGACTTATTTTTCGATGAGAAACCCTTAGCTCAGTAGCTTACTTGTCAGCTAAAATCCTCTATCAATAAAATCCTGATAGGAAGCCCAAGCCCTGGTTAGCATATCAATTGAGAAATATACACTCTTTATGCAGGTGCGTCTGGAATGTTGGTTGACATGAACGGAAAGGTTACAATCGGAAAATCAAAGTCATCTCTCTTGTCGTAAAGTTTTGTTCTTAACCCATCCTTACTGTCCATTTATGTGTGTTAAGTCTAGGTAAGAAGCAGGCCTTTCTATTTCTGTAGTATCTTTGATTTCAATTTCAATGGGATAGATGAGATCAACATAGTAACCAAATTTAGAGTTATTCAGGGAAAGGACATCATCTATATAGCGGAACGTGAAACCAAAAAACTGAGCCATCTCTTTCTCTTTTCTCTGTAGAAGGCTCTGTATGAAGTCAGCATCATACGAATAAAGGAATAAATCGGAGAGAAGGGGTGCACAGTTGGTCCCATTGGAATGCCGACAGTCTGTTGAAACACACGTCCGCCAAACATTACAAAAATGTTGTATTTGTTATTGTTAAAGTATTATGTATTGACTATTAAAGTCAAATCTTATGCAGTTGATTTTAAAGTGTGTTTTTGTCACTTTGCCAGTTTTTTTTTCCGATGTGGATGTGGATGTAGTTGTTTTATACGAAGTGCAACTTGTTTTACATTGTTTACCTTGGGCCTGTAAGGCTGGCGAGTTGTTTAATCTACCTGTACAGATCAATGGAGCCTACTGCGTATACGGCGTGAGTTTGTGCCTGGGTTTGTACCATACAAAACAGGTTTCGTTTTTATTCACACCGCAAGTGATAAGATTTTTCAGTTACCTGCCTATTGTCAGTCGTTCTCTCCGGGTACTCCGGCTTCATCTCCCAATAAAACTGACAGCCGCGAAATGACTGAAATATCGCTGAAAGATGCGTTAAACCCCTGTAAAAAATTAAACAAAACATTGTTTACCTATTTGGTTGACGGTTATTACATTTGAATATCATCACATTTTTTACGCATTGCCGTATGATGTGGACATGTGTTCATTATTGAAGGCCCAGAGGCAACCTGGACCAGTTTGTGATTTACACGTTTTGGATATCTGTCTCATAAACAATCATCCTACATCTTTAATGAATGATTTATGATATTGTTGGACAAGTGGAAACTTCAAAAATTGCTTGATTACAATGCGATGTTTTTGGTCATAAAATAAAATAGAAATTTGTCAATTATTTTTTATAGTAATCATTGATTAATTTTTTTTCTATAAATAATTGATTGTAAAATTGTGATGTTAATTCTGAAAAGAACTTTTATTTCTCTATGGACTCATTAGTTTTTTAAAAAACTTAACACTACAGAATCCTGGTCACCATGTAATCAATGTTTGAGGCCGTTAAAATGGTAATTAATTTTACGTTTCATGCCCAATATTTACTACTAAATTCACACAATTTTCATACAAAATTCAATTTTATGTCACAAAACTTAATTTTGTGTCACAAAGGTCAATCTCGTGTCACACATGACAATTTTGTTTGCAAAATTTGATTTTGTAGTATGCAGTATACATTTCATTAATCTGAACTCCATTTCATTAAACAAACGCACTTTTGTCTAAAGAAAATTGAATATTGAGTACATAATCACAAGGGCCACAAGCGGCGCCATGGGGCGCTGTTTGGGACTTGTTCCTCTTATAATCATAATAAATTTTGTGCAAAAAAAATAATTTAATAGGATTTAGCCTTGGTAAACATATATGCCTACAAAATTCACCTTTGTCCAACAAAATTTCCTTTGTCCATACAAAATTTCCTTTTGTCCTTACATAGGTCATTTTTTGTTCATAAAAATTTCAGGTTTGTCACTTTAGTCTACAAAATTAATTTTTGTCCCTAAAAAAATCACTTTTTGTCCATACAAAGTTCCTTCCGTCCTTGGATAGGGTTAGGTTTATTTCTGTTCAACAAAATTCAAATTTGTCTCTACAAAACTCAATTTTGTTATTATCATTAAAATATGTCATCTCATAAGGCCAGTAATAAATTTTGTCATTGACAAAAAACAAATTCTGTAATGGTTTTTGTCTACAGAAATGACATTTGTTCAAATAATTTTGTATGATAAAATTACGGTGGCAAGAAGTTAAGACATTTTGTTCTGACAAAGTTCAATTTCGTAAACACAAAATTGATTTCTTTTACAAACTCTAACTGTTTCATGATATTCCTCAGTTATTATACAAATTAGTTCACTAGGCAGATTTGAATACAAGATTGACTTTTTTTACCCAGATGTCTGATAAGGTCAATTAAATTCTGTGATAAAGAAATTAATTCCTGTCATGAAAAAAGTAACTTTGTCCAATAAAAGATCATTTTGCACGATAAAATTTAAATTTGTAGCATGCAGTATACATTTTATTAATCTGAGCTCAATTTTATTGAACAAAACTCTCCTTTGTCTTTACAAAATTTAATTTAGAGTACAGAACCACTAGAGTCCCACTCGTTAAATCAAATATGGACGTCACAAGATGCTTCAAATGTAGATTTTGCATTTCATGACTGACATGTGCTTTTTGGATTTTGAGAATTATTTTTGCATTTGAATATTTGATAGCATCAAATTGGCGGTCGGAAATGTCGTTTTTCCGAAAAAAAATTAAAAATATATTTGCGATCGTAAAACTAAGATTGATACCGACAACTACAGTCCAAATGTCACTTTTAGATTTTATCTGTAAAGCTCAACCATCTAGTGGTAACTAAATTACATACGAAACCCTTCAAATATCATATTATCTCAGCGTCTAGTAATTGTATTACAACTTAAATTCCTGTCCTTTTAACTGATGCCTTATCACATTTAAACGCTTTTCATTAAATACTGCAGAAAATTCTTTGTATATGATGATATTTACTATTTTTGGAGACTGAAATATTCTCTTGATGTTTTAGACAATTGATAAACTTTTTGAAACTGACACTGATTTTTCACAGTTTATACTTTAATTCACAAAACAGTTTTCATCAGAAATTTTTAAAATCTTATTGTGATAAAATTGGATAAAATTTGATAATATTGATACAACATTCATTTGATAAAACTCATTTGGTAAAACCGTTCAAAAATATATTTTCTGTAACCAATGAAAAAGGTTACCACAGACGATATCCTAGACTTGTGAAAAGATGATAAATTTAATACTTGTCTTCTTCACAATGTTTACATCAGGTTTGGGGATAAAATGTATCGAAAGCTTGTGGGAATTTCTATGGGTACCGTCTTTGTATCTTAATTGCCGACTCATTCCTTTACTCTGGGTTTCTGTCGATAGCTGTTTTGTTAATGTTGCGAGTGACTGCAAATGTTGAAAACAGCCATCGACAGTCAACCACAGTCCAGGTTAACGTTGAGATGTACTGTGGGCATCGTAAGCAGAAATGCACAGCTATTGGTTTTCCAGGTATTTACTGTCTACCCCTTTGGTATCTTTGAATTCCTTTTACTGTTTTTGAATTCCCGTTTAAGTCCAACCGCTAAATCTGATTAAATAGATAAGTATGATAATACGTATCGTTCTCTAGACGATTTCTTTGCAGTTAATAACCCCTTCAAATACGTCACTACAATTAAACATAGAGAACTTACATGAATAAAGCTGATAAGAAAAGGACGACAGCTGTCCTTTTCTTGGGCGAAATCAAATTGCGCCACAATCAAATTGTGCTAGTTCTCTATTTGTGCCACCCATTTAGCCAAACGTAGGATAAAAAAATTGCGGCAATGAAAACTTAAACATATTATTCTTACTTAGATTTGGGATTTTAATGTGTTTGTTTCACAAGGTAAAATCAAAACTAAAATATGCGATAAGATAGACGATTTCTCATTCCCTATTGTAAATTTTCCCTTCCTTGACAGGCAAGTTTCTAATACCAGCATTCAATTACAGTTGTTACCTGTACAAATTGTGACTGTTGAGAACTATTTCAAATGTCCGAAGTCATGCTATTGTCAACATTTACCTCGACAACCAATAACTGTGCATAAGTACTTACGCCGCCCACAGTACATCTTAACGTTTACCTGGACTGTGGATGACTAACGACAGCTGCATTGTTAATGTTGCGAATGACTGCAAATGTTGAAAGCAGACATCGACAGTCAAGGTAAACGTTTAGAAGTAATGTGGGCATCGTAAGCAGAAAGGCACAGTTACTGGTTGTCCAGGTAAATGTTGAGATCGACTGCGGATACTTAAAACAGTCCCCAACAGTTAAAACTGTGCAGGTAACAAATGAAATTGACTGCCGGGGTTGGAAACAACTATGAACAGTAATTCAAAACTCTCCAAAAGATTGGAAGCAACTACGACAGTTTTTTATAGTTATTTTCATACTCATTCTCAACTTTCAGCATTCATTCCCTTATGGGAAACTTTTGTGGATGGTATGGACAAACAAAAATCGGTTGATAGTGATCCTAAACTAAAAATCACAAGAAAATTACTTTTCACTTTCCAGCTTAAATTACATTTATATCAAATATTGAATTATGTTATGCTTAACATGTTGCATTTGTTGAATGAATCATCAGTCATGATTGTTTGTAAATATTGACCCCATAATATAAATACCACAAAATTTTGAATCTTATTTCGTCACATTCAGACATTCAAAGTTTAATTTTATCAGACTTTTTTCTGTGATCACAAAAAAATAAATTTTGAAATTCATGATAAAAAAGACCATAACGTATCATTTTTATAATCACACCCATTGACAGCCCTTGTTCAATATCATGACCTAGGGCTGATAATGGGTGTAATATGAAAAATAGCATGTTATCATCTATAATAATAAACATTATTTCAAAATCAGTCTTGTCAGTCGAATGTATAATAAAGCGGTTCTCTACCATAAAATTCACAGTTCAACCACTTTCCAAGTTACAAACTTGACAGAGCTACAGATCGTTGATAAACATCTGAATGGTACCACCAAGTTAAATATGAAAATTCCTAATACTTACCGGACTCCTTATTTTCATTAAACTTCATATAAGTCTCATTAATTTTATTTTTGCTGTTTCTAGTAAATGCAGTACAGTTACGTCTTAGTTCTTATTAGTACTTCAACTACTATCAGCTACTTTTAAAGTGTTAGAATTTCACTATGTTTGAGACAAACTAAATCTACAATACTTGCAATAGACAGCTATGTTTCTGTTCTTTATACAACTTTGCCACTTTCACACATAAGCTTATAAAGGAATAAAATTCCACATTTTATCAAATGCTAATTCAAAAAGTCTGTTTGTTCTTACCTTTGTTGCAATAAATATAATTCCTTTTCTAACGATAAATCTTATATCTACACTAGATGGACATCATTTGACCCGATGAGAGCGATCGAATTCCTTCAAGATCACATTAAAGTACGATTTAGCAACACGATCTCTCGGTGAATTGTGTGCATACCAATTGACACAAACGACAATCCTCTTAATGCAGATTTATTTTTCATTGTTATGAAAAACAGTTCATGACACAAATTCAAAAGACTAACAACCAGGATTTACTGGATGGATAAGTTAAATTATACTTTAAGATAAAAAAAATTGCGTTTCTTGATGGGGATTTGCCGTTAGTCCCTTCGTATTTTGAGCCATTGAATCTCACTAATCCGTTAAACAAACTTATCTACACTGATAATTAGTTTTACATTGTAGTCAGTACATTTCACCTTTTTTTTTATACAAATATTAATACACTTACCGCTTCCTTAAACAGATAGTAAAAAGTTCGACAAATAATCATTTTTTTCTTTCCTTACTTTAATTGCAATACAATATTAAATCGTCGGACATACTGTATTTGATGACATCTCGTGTTCAGATCATTAAGAAATATTCCCACGAGCTTGCTTTCATAACGCGAACATTCATTAGCGATGTATCTTCTATTTGCATATATTTTTACTTATCATATTGATTGTAATTTATGTACTCTACAGTCGGATTAGGTGAATTTCTGTTTGATTTTTGTCTTTGTATTTAAAGTTTTGTTACATGTAGATTTTTAATAATATTCAGGTTAGACCAATATTATTATATGCACATATTTTTATTAATTTGTGGCGGTTTAAAGCTTTTTCAAAGAGTAATATTTCACCCTTGTTGATGACCTTGTGAAAACCACTAAATTTGTACATTCCCTCTGTCTATCTCGTTATAAAGGAGTTAATTCTGGTCAAAACTTATAAAGTCACAAAACATTTGCTTGTTTCACGTGGTTTTTATTTGAAGAACTGGCAAGGCATCATTTAAAAAATTCCTAATAAGCTTTATTATTTAAAACTATTTATAACGAGACTAGAATTCCCAGCAAAGAGTTAAATCTGTTAATTGTAAGCTTACTGTCAGACAGCAGACAATCAACATCCAGTTTGGTCGGTTTTTATTATGATGTCACTATTCTCATTATATATAACCATAAAGATCTTGTTTTGCGACTGACACTTCTTAATTGATAAAAATACCTGTCATGCATGTCGAGGTGAAAAATCAATGGTTAATTTAAAAGCCCCAGTTTAAAAGTACACTTGACTTTGCCTTAAACCCAATTTCAATTTTTAAATGACAAACACAAACTAACTGAAAATGGCTTTTTGTAAAACCAGTTTTTCTTTTAATTTTCATAAATTGTGTGGACACAATTAATATAATTTTCATTAAGATGTTTATTGGTGAATGCAAATTAATTTATATAAGGTATCATTATGTGACATTATTTTTGAATATGAAAGCAACGCAAAAGCGATTAGTTTCTCATATTTCAGAACGTTACTGTTTAAATGTAATGACCAGAAAATTATCATTAAGAGCTATGGACAACTATTTTATTACTTGAATATTTTCACTCAAATTTTCTATCCATATATGTATTCATTAATATACATCAAAATTGCAATCACTAAGTCTAATAAAGATAGAGTTTAAAACAAAATAATTTTCACAGTGAACAAATGGACTATACTCGCAGATCGATACATGTTAATGCAGAGATAATTATTCATCATTGACATTGACCGTTTTTTTCCGTGTTCAGGTTTTGCTTAACATGACAAATGAAAATATCCTATAATGGATCTGTAAGATTATTTCATGTACAAAATTGTTTCATTTCAATAGATTTCTTTGAACTACGCAACTTCAAGGTAAATGGCTAAAACAATTGAAAATGTATTAAGAATAGTTTCAAAGAAAACAACTTAACAAAACTATGAACTATAACAGTATGATCAATTTCTCAATTTTCGGTTCATCAGATATAAAATATACAATTATTTTGACAAAAAAATGTTTGGTTTAGAAGTTGTTGTTTTAAGGGTACATCAATAATAAATATAAACAAGGAATGTTTATACAAAAATAAAAATATGTCTACAGATTGAAGTATGAACAAAAACTCTGTACTTTCATGGTAGCAATTTGAATTCATTTTTGAATAGTTTATATTTTATTGAAACTTAGGGATGAAGAACACTAAAAAAAAACTTTAAACTTTAACAAGTTCAATGTAGAATACCCTTGCCAGAGATCGAAAGTGTATAGTCCAAAGATACAAGATAAATTTGAAACAAACTAAAAGATAAAACGAGAAGGAACAAAGGCTTGTTACCAGCGAACTCCAGTGGGATCAGATGCTCCAGAAGGGTAAGCATCCCATGTCTTGCGCACTTGTCTTGAAGTCTTTAACCTCTAATCCGGATTATCGACAAGAAGAGGTCAGCTTATTTTTGTATTACCACCAAAAGGCCCATAACTAGTTGAGATACACTGATACCATATGAAGCTACTAGTTCTTGATGGCGACCCATAAAACAGCAATGCTCTC
Organism: Geukensia granosissima; assembly: GCA_032357055.1. NCBI lineage: Eukaryota > Metazoa > Mollusca > Bivalvia > Mytilida > Mytilidae > Geukensia > Geukensia granosissima. The sequence continues at coordinate 3,320 of JAULBM010351965.1, read as the reverse complement.
TTTAGAATATCCTGATTCTTAGAACAGGCACGAAAGTATCGAATCAACTGCGACATATAAACCCTGTAGGCAAGGGAAGAAGGAATATTGCAACATAAATATGAGAAGTTAACAATAGGAAAGTTGAAGTCATTCCAATTGTCGTAAATCCTAGAAACAACTTTTCCCTCTTGGTCAATTTCTAACAATTTTATAAAAGTGCTTTGTAGGTAGATTGTGAATTTTCAGCTTTTGTTTCGAATGTTTGGATGATCTACACTGCTTCTTTCTTTTTGATAAAAGTGTATTAAATTCATTTGTGCGCCAAATGTTAGTTCCATTTATCCCTAATAACATACAAATTGTCCTCAATGTTTTTAAACCTTACATACTGCATAGTGTGTAACATTCAATTTGCATCAAATGTAAGTTACATTTATTCCCCATGACATACAAATTGTACTTACTGTCTTTAATTCTTAATTCAAAGATTTAATAAATTTCGAACCTTTATCTAAGAAATATTCAACTAATTTTTGTCAAGAAGTAGAACCTAGTGAGTCGTCTAATAAAACATAAAAATTATAGCTTTACCCTCCCAAGATAATTTTCAGAAAAAAAAACTCCTTTAGGTGGATAATTTCCAATTGTGATTTGTTTGCTTTCTGAAATACTAAATTTTCAAATGAAATGTTTACTTTTATCAGTTGTTGCATTTAGATGAGAAAGAACTTATGCAATAAGATATAAAGTTATATGTTACTCAATTGGCATTCTCCAGGACCTTTTGTTAAACCTCTCTGAAAGGAGTTATCTCCTTTTTACATTGTAAATCCCATAGAGACTGTTGTTTTGTTCCACGTTCATATACATTGACAACATTATGAAAACAAAAGTACAATGTAGTTTCTGGTAAGACTCAGTCGCCAAGATACATCATTTTGCAAAATTTTATTGAAAACACCCGCCGTGGAATCTTTAAACTCTAATCCGTGTTATCGTCAATCCGAGAAGAGGTCAACTTATTACTGGGAAAAAAGTGCAAAACTAGTTGAAATACACTGATACCATATGATTCAACCAATTCGTGATGGCGACCCATAAATTTTTTGAAGGGACGACTGCAATCTTGATTGGATATATCCTTGTTGTAGTAATTCATGCTGCAACAGCAATGCGCTCTTCAGAAAATCGTGATACTTGGAACATTCAGGAAAGTATCGAATCAACTGCAAAACATAAACCCAGTAGGCAGAGGAAGCAGGAATGTTGCCACATAAATATCAGAAGTTTACAAAAGGAAAGTTGAAGACATCCCTTTTGTCGTAAATCTTAAAACAAGTTTTCCTTTTTGGTCAATTTCTAACAATTTTATAAAAGTGATTTGCAGGTAGATTGTGAATTTGTAGCTTTTGTAAAGAGTTTGTTTATCTTCCACACCGCTTCTTTCTTTTTGATAAAAGTGTATTTAATTAATTTGTGCGCCAAAATTTAATTGAATTCATCCCTAATAACATACAAATTGTCCTTAATATTTTTAAACCTTTCTTTATATAATGCATAAATTTCGAACCTTTATCTTAGAAATATTTAACTAATTTTTGTCAAGAAGTAGAACCTAGTGAGTCATCTAATAAAACTTAAAGATTAAAGTTGCCCTCACAAGATAATTTCAGGAACATAAAACTCTTGTGGTGGAGATTTTCCCATTGTGTAATTTTTTTTTGCAAAAGTTGTATGAGAATGGATTACGTTTTTATCCAAAATGCCTAGAACATCACCCAAATGCTGCGAACAAACTGAAAAAATACCAAAGTACAAGAAAGATTTTGCAAATTATACAAACATTATTAAGTAGCTCTCAAAAAGTTTACGAATGATACAAATAAACCGAAAATGTGTATATAACCCATAATAAATGTTATAAAAATACCTCAAAACTGTTACAAAATAAGTAAACTTTCAATATATGCTTTATGTTAATTTCAATGAATAACTTGTCATCAGTATTACTAGAAGCAATTACAAATACTTTAACACGATCATTTTATAACTACTGTTAATCCCTATGATATCATACATTGGAGCTCTATTGTTTTGGAGTCCCTAGGTCAAAGGTCAAGATCACAGTGACTACACAGATTGAAGTTTTGGATTACCAGATGATAACTCTAGACGAAATTTACAGATCTGAATGAAAATTTTGTGGTATATTGCTAGAAAGACACTTACTGATTTAAGGAACGCTAGGTCGAAGTCAACATCCTAGTGACTATATAAAATTTGAAAATTAGGTCCATGATGAAATTTTCGGTAAATCGGCTATTGGCGTGGGTAGTGGTTGTTTTTTCTTTTTTTCGTATTTTAAGGTATTTTGGATCCGGAAATAACTTTTTTATTGATGTTATAATGGAAGTGGGTATGTTATATCTAATATTTAAATATTTTGTTGGTTTTGGAAAGTCGATCGGAAGAATATGGAATCTATGACAGAAAATTACGATCAACATATTACGTAAGTTTATAACAAGTTCTCATTAACCAAATTTTACTGCGTGTAAAGCCCTTTTCTGGATTTACCTTCATCAGACCCACTAGGTATGGACATTGTATGCTTTTTGCTTAATATACAAAAATGATGACGTCAACATGATATCATTATGAAAACTTTTGTTCCAAATTAAAGGCCAAATGCTTACTGGCTTAATCTATTTAAAATATATTAAGATAGTTACATACAAAACAACTAAACGAAACTATGAACTATAACAAAATGACCAATTTCTCCAGTATTCGGTTCACCTATATAAAAAATACAATTTTTACAAGAATATTTAGAAGTTGTTGTTTTAAGGGTACATCAATAATAAATATAAACAAGGAATATTAATACAAAAATAAAAATAGGTCTTCAAATTGAAATTTAAACCAACAAACTCTGTAGGTGCATGGTAGCAATTTGAATTCATTTTCAAAAAAGTTTATATTTTATTGAAACTGGGATGGTGGACACTATGAAACAGGTAGATGGTGAACTTGAAGCTTTTGTTTCGAATATTTGGATCTTTCATACGGGTTCTCTTTTTTGATAAAAGTATGTTAAATTTTTATTTTACACTGATAATTTGAAATTCATTTATGCGTCAAATGTTGGTTACCTTGATTCCCGAAACCTTACAAATTGTCCTTTGTCTAGATTGTATATGGAATAGCCATATAGTCCATTCCGAAAACCTATTTCCGAATGTCCGAGTCTGGTTTAAAAATTAAGATTTTGTAAGAGTTGTTCCCCTTCGTTGGTAGTAAATCACATCGACGTAAGAATGAGCAAAGAGAAAAAC
>JAULBM010351954.1:0-12120 GCA_032357055.1 Geukensia granosissima | reverse complement strand
GGATTTAGTGTTTAAATATCATTAGAAGTCAAAGAAAACATGGGTTGTGCAAATGCCAATATGAAATATTTATTTTTTCTTGGTTGTGCACTGCATAAATTCTTTTTAAACTGTTGCCTTAGTTCACTAGATTTCGATGGGGCAAAACAAGTTCTTAAAAAGACAACTTTTTTGCATATTTATTAGACAGATCCATTTATGGGCAGTTGCTAAGGCTACACCAATCCATACTATTCCTTTTTGGCATTCTATGGCAAGAAAATTCAATGGCTCGACATTCCACCCACCACTTGTATGATTTATTTTTTGTCAACTTGATTCTGCCCTAAATATGAAGAAATATTTGCTGCTGGACATTAAACAACAATTAATCAATAGGACCAAAAAAACAACCCAAAAGGTAAAATTCAATGACAAGGACATCCTTTGTCCTTGAAAATCCTGAAAATATGCTTTGAAAGTTCTTGAAAGTGATTCTCTGTTGTGATAAATGTGTACAAACCCTGTATCTGTTACAGGTTGAGTAGATATTACTCATATAGTTTGTTCTGTGGATGTAAGTTGATGGTAAATTGATCATTCAGCAAGAAAGTTATCACACATGCATTAGCAGCATATTAGACAAAAATCCCCATTGTCAACTTATTGTGCTTATCTTCTGTAACATCTTAAATGAAATAATATGAAGTAAGTAGGACTGTCCCAAAAAATAGTACTCTGCCCAAATATCCTAAAAAGCCTTCAGAAATATATTAGTTAATTTAACATATGATCTTTACAAATTGTCTCCTTTTAAGACAATGAACCATTGCTATTCTGGATTGGGTTTTTATACTATTATTCCAGCTTCATAACTGAAGTGTTAGTTCATCATGTCTTTAATTTCTGCTATTTAGTGATTTGATTATGTAGCATATACTGTATAATATGTGTTTGTATTACAGTCACTGTGTTGTGTTGATAAGAAAGGAATTTTATCTTGGCCGAATCCAACAGCAGAAAAAGTTTTCTTTCTCTCATCAAACACCAAGAAACCTCCAGAGGAAGATCATGTTATTAACACAAGTTTTACTGGCAGTGAAAAAAATAAAGTTATACAGACATCAGGTAGGTTAAATTTAAATCATCATATTTGCTACAAAGGCAGACATTTTAATATTTAAGCAAGCAAATATGTTAAAATAGTCAGGATTTCAAATGAATCCTCATTATACCACCACAAAAAAAGTTCACCCTGTTTGTCTGTCCACAAACATTGTAATCACATCTCCTCCTAAAAGGTTCCATGTATTTGAATGAAACTTTACATGAGTATAAGACACAATGTGAAGATGTACACCTAGGAAGGAAATTCATCCTTGCTCAAAGGGCAGGTTGAATCTTAAATATTCATTTGAAGCCACTAGTCAAAATAAACCCAAATTTAGTAAGAAGAATCTGCAGAGATGCTTCTTTCAAAAAATCATTCATTTTTTGCTTATTTTTTCCTGATCTGGAGTATATTTACCTCCACAAACAAATTCTTGTCTAAGGGTCAATTATTTGGGGCAGATGCCTGTGGGACATTTGTCCTGCTCCCTTTTTAAACATCTCCTCTAAAGCAGCGTAGCCAATAAACTTCATCTTGACATGAAGAATTTGTCATATGCACTCTTCAATGATTCTATATACCTGGTATTGTACCTCTCTGTCAACTGATGTAGATTACCCCTCAGAAAAATTGATTTTCATTGGCATCCATTTTTGATTGGTCAAGTCTTAAAAAAAGACTTTTTCTGTGAATCCTGTAGTTATGAATCCAGTGATAGCAAATAATTTCAGCTGTTGTTAAACTATTCTGTTTTCAGAGAAGCATGTTAATATCAAATCATCATTTCTTCAATAGTTAAAATTCATATTATCATTTATAAATTAGTATAAGTCACATTTAAATACAAATGTACAACAGTTGAGATCACAATTCACTGTTTTACAACTACAGCTGACATTTCTGTTTTAGGGACTTTTGGTTAATTTTGTAACTGTAGACCAGATTAAATCATATCAATTAATGACAGGATGTGAATTATCCTCAGGCCAGTATCTTTTTCATCATTTGTACAGGTGAAATTGTTTATTGCAGCAATATACAAAAGGATATTGGTCACTCCCATAGAATCTATTAGAGCAGAGACATATAAAAAGGATATTTGCATCCTATAAATAACACTGTTTTTCGCAGCCCCTTAAGTGATTTCATGAGACATAATTTACACTTGCATATGTTTATACTATGTCGTTTGTCAGTTCTCGAAAACAAATTTCAGGTTTTTCTAATGTATGAATCTATTAATCTAAACACAGAGGTAAATTTTTTAAGTATAAAATTAGGATACTGTATTGTGTTTAAAGCTTTGAGGACATAAATTGTGGATTTTGTTTTTGCAAATTGAGTTTACCTGGCAACGCTTAGCAGACAGTAAAATCAAGATTTACGTCCGAAAAGCTTAAAATACAATACAATTTTCTCCATTCTAATGCAATTTAAATTCAAAACCTTCGATTTATATCAAATAACAGTAAAAAAGAAATTCCGCAATACTTTGTGAATGTTTTCCACTGATAAACGTCATAGAAACAACCACTTCCATTTAGAAATGTGAACTACAGATGTTTATAGGCTTCTTATACGCTTCAAATATGGATAAAATTGTTCTAAAAGTAGTTTTTTAGTTAGATATATGATATATTTTGTATATTTTATAACATTTGACCAGCAAAAAATCTATTGTTCCAACATGGCGGCAATATGCCGGCTTTTTATGTATTCATCTTAGTTACACCAAATAGATTTTGAATTTTACGTAGAATGCAAGCCAATCAAATAAGGCGTTACAAAAATATTGCATTAGAATTATAAGTCATAATACTTAATTTGAACCAGGAAGTACCATTTGCATTTTATTTATTATGCTAATGTTTCATTCCCAACTTTGTCAGTAACCTGCTTGCAAGAAAAGTATACACAGTGCTGACTATTTTGAGAAGGGATTTGATAAGAGATATTTACAAGTTCAATTTTGCATGGACCTGCATTTACTTCTTGTTTTGTAACACTGACATTTAAAAAATTAAAAGGAAGAATATGGAATATAAGCCAAAGAGACAAAATCCCCATCTAACATAGGCTTATACCATATATTTAAAAGCTAAATATACCCTAATATAGCTAAATATAGGCTCATGTAAAGTGCTTTTCTTATTTTCTTAAATAAGTACATTAAAACCATAACTTAATAGTGACTTAAAATGTCTCCATTATCATGGGAATTTTTTTACTAACATTGGAAATATACAAAAATTTTATTCTTCAATAATCCAACATGTAGTTTATATAGAACTAAAGTATTATCAAAATATTTTTAATTGAAAAAGTTTTATGCTAAGGCTTGAGAATGGCCAATTTATAACTTACAAAAAGCTCACAATGCAGATTTGTGTAAAAAAAGACAATTTCTAAGAGAAAATTGGAAAAATGATGATTTTTTTCCTTCAGTGCAACATCCTACATAAACTTGAGATTATAAAAGCTTAAGTGTCAATAAGATTTTACATGAAATAAAGAGAGTTTTTATTTCAATGCTGGGTCTTTTAGCCGTTAATAAAAAATTCTCAAATATAAGGGAAACAATTACTCATAATTAAAACCAAGCAAATTTTGACCTGTAATACTACGTCCCAAATCAAAGTCAGTGTTAAAAAAAATAAGTATTATGAAATTTTCCTCACATTTAAATCAAAGAAAATTTATGTAAAGGCATACCAGTACCCAAATTGTCATTAATAAAGCTTCAGCGTACAGGAAAAATCTTTGCTGAATTTTATAAAAATTAATAATTTTGAGCTGATTAACGTGAATGTTTAAAAACAAAGCTGTCTTTTAAATATTTGTGAAATTCAAAAAAGACAATGATTGCAGCATGTTTTAGGTAACCTATATGTGTGATATATTTGTTAATATTATTTTTTAAATCATTGCTAATCTAATGGGATATTATGTTTGAAATTTTAGCCTATGGATCTCTAAGTCACACTGAAGTCCTGGATCTTACACATCATTCTAAGGTAAGCCTTAAACTATTTATTGTAGAATACATTTTGGGTAAAGAATTTTAGCTTTTGTCAAAGAGTGAATATAACCAGAAATGACAGATACTTTCCACATAACTGTCAACATTTGACAGATTATTTCTATTGTCCTGCACTGAACTCTATTTGAATCATATATATATATTAGTTTATATCAGGCCTCTCTCATAAGGTTAATATATGGAATATTTAAAAGCTCACTACATGTTTTAACTGCAATATTGTATCAGGTTAGTCTTACAGACAAGCTCCAGAGAGCCTCTTTTTAGTTTATTATTTCTTTGTGGGAGGCTTGAAAATAGTTTCACATTTTGTATTTTGGTGCCTTGTACAGCTTCCATTATGGTATGGACTCTGGTTCATTAAAGGTCTTAATGGGACCTGTGGAAGTTTTGATTTGACTGTCATTTGGCGGATGGCTGTCTCAAGAAAAATCATGCCACATCTATTTTTATATTGAAAAGTCAAGATATTTTCTTGATTTCTTGCCCTTAATATGCTGCTTTTCCTGCTATCACATGGACATTTGATGCAAATTGAATGTGCATTTAAGTGTGAATTGTCAACATCAAACACATGTCACAGGTATATCAATACTAATTAAATGCATATTGAAAACATTGAAATGTTAAACATTGGCTTGAAATGTGCGTAATGATCAATAAAAGAAAAAAGATTCATCACCATCTGTTTATCAAGGGGAAGCAACCTTTAGACATAAAGGTGATCAGTGGATATGAACATTTCCTTACTTTGATCTCTTTTCCCTGAACATAAATTTTCATTTACCTAATTTATTTTGTTACAAATAGGATTTTGGGCTTGGGTGGTCTTTTTAGTTGATTTTAACTTAATTTATAAAATTCACTGTAGCTGATCACCTATAGGGCCAAAGTTAGCACCTGACTTCTTACCATACGAAAACGGGATGTGTTCAACTCTCATCACACATGATAAGGTTTGTCAGTTACCTGCCCCAGTTTGGTGGTTCTCAGGTACTCCTGCTTCCTCCACCAGTAAAACTGTCCACTGTGATATGACTGAAATATTGTTGAAGTGGCATTAAACCCGAATCAAACAAACAAAGAGGATTTTACATTTCCAACAATTTGGCTGTTATCTAAGCCCTGGCACATGACATATTTTTTTTCTTTACAAAGGGGACTACTGTTAACACTGAACAAAGATGCAGGAAAAAAATACTCCCTTTTATGACTGAAAAAATTTGGTAATTTCATAAATGGTATAAATATTTATTTGTTTTTCATTACTATTTAATTGAAAATATCCATTTCTGTTTTTCAAACTGTTTAATCCCCGAATGTCTACTGGACTAAGAGCTGTAGTGGCCTTCAATGGAGTATGTAATTAAGGTTGTCAGAACATTTCCTAATGTAACTGGTCAAAATAACATGTTTCAATACAAGAAATATTTAAATTTAAAGGAGAAAACAGAAACAAATAAATTGTAATTGAAAATTTTGTCAATTCTTTGTTGTTTTTACTTATCAAATATATGTGGTAAATTTGAATATCAAGCCTTGGAGAAGTTTTAACTATCAAGTTTGTAGAAAATATGATTATCAATGAGTTTTGTTTCTGAATTTCCTTTAATGGGTTGATTTTGCTGTTTTAAGTGAAAATGTATTTGGAAATCCCAGCTAAATAATGATATCGTCAATCAAAGTCAGCTTATAATAATTGCATGTGGGTTAAAACCTGTCAAAAGGTGTGTAAGCCTCACAAGAATATGGGAAATTTGTTTTTATAAATACAAGAAATAAATGGCACAATATCTGTCAGTTTTATAGGTCTTTAATTACATTATGTGTCATGTATTCAACAATTAAACTAACCAGTTATTATGATTGATTCTTTAATTATATTGACATATTGGTAAATTCTCTTTGAAATTCAAACAACAACTGAGGCAGCACATAAAACTATATAAGGGCCTGTTAACGCTAGGCTTAACTTAATTTAGATCAACTTAAGCCAGTATACAGGTAACCTGTTGTGTTCACACTAGTGTTTGGGAACCGGATTAACTTAATCTGGATTAAATTTGAAATTTAGAAAGCAAAAGAACATGGGTCTTTATGACATCAGATTTAATCCACATTTTGTGTTCACACTTCAATTTAATCTGGATTAATTTAATGTGGAGTAAGTTAATCCCGATAATATATTGTAGTGTGATGTGGAGTAAGTTAATCCCTATAATATATTGTAGTGTGATGTGGAGTAAGTTAATCCCGATAATATATTGTAGTGTGAACGAAAAGTTAATCCAGATTAACTTTTGTAGTGTGAACAGGCCCTTACAGAGTTTAAAGTCTTGATGTTTAACAATTGAAGAATTTTTTTATGCTGGATAAATTGACATAAACATTTAATTTTAAAAGATTTCAGGCCTCTCATTCTCTTAGACATTAGGGTGTTAAAGATTAAGCTTTTATTTAAAACAAATTCCTTTATAAGGTTTTAAGTTTAAACTGGAGTGAAATTATAGTCAACAGATACATTGTAATTAAAATTTTCCACATTTTGTTGAATTCACTTTATGAATATTGCAATTTTATTTTGTTATTTATAAATATTTTTGGATGAAGTAAATTCTAAACTTACAACGTGAAATTGAAAAATGCAATTGTATGAGCAGGTGTTTTTTTATGATCTTGAGTTATCTCCCATTGAATGTATTGTTTACAAATCTAGAGGTCAACACAAGGATTTCAAGAAGGGTGGTATTCCACTTCTTGTGAAAAGCTTAATTGCTCCAAACAGACAAATATGCTGCTTTGAATATCCTCAAAGTGTACTTGTAACAAAACATCAACACAAAGACAGACAACATTCCCTGACTTGAGACGGGATATGAGACATGTTGTGGGGTTAATCTAATCTAGACTGAACAGGTCTAATTTGAGACAGACACCAAAATCAAAATTTTGATTAAATTTTTTTTTGAGTTTGATCCAAAATGATACAAAATTAACATTTCATTGATGTAAGTTGATTTGGATGTAGTAAATACCCTTATACAAAATAGATCCAAAAAGACCAGAGAGTAAGTATGAAATCTATATCTATTTCAGAAAAGTAAAGGTATTCAGCATATTATTTGGCACGTTAGTATATTACCATGACTTATACATTACTGCACCAAGCACAAACATCTATACACAACTTTTCAATATAGCTTCTATTATTTGTACTTGCAAAGCAAGAGAAAGACATATCATAAAATACCTTAGGTTTTAATGGGACCATGAAATCCCTGAAAGTATTTAAAAAAATGAAATGATAATATTTAAACCAGTACTTGAAAAAATACTCTCCAAACAATTGACATTATGCTTATTAGCTCACCTGGCCTTAAAGGCAATGTGACCTTTTCTCATTTGACGTCGTTTGTCTGTCCACAATTACAAAATAATCCTCTCCTCTGACACGGCTTAGCCCATTTTGACCAAACTTTGATGGGATGATCTTTGGGTGGTCCTCTTTAAAAATTTGTCTGACGACCCTGACCTTAAGACAAAATGGCTGCCAGGCTAAAAATAGAAAAAAGGGGGGATGAATTTTAAAAATCTTCTCTGAAACCACTCTGCTAATTTTGACCAAAACTTTGATGGGATGGTCTTTGGGTGGTCCTCTTTCAGAATTGTGTCCGACGACCCCGAACTTCAGACAAAATGGCCGCCAGGTTAAAAATAGAAAAAATGGGGGATGAAATTTGAAAAATCTTCTCCTCTGAAAATATAGAGCCAATCTTTGCCAAACTTGGCTGGAATGGTCCTTGGGTGGTCCTTTACTAAAAATGCCTCCATTGACCCCGACTTTCAATATGACCATCAGGCTAAAAATAGAAAAAAGGGGGATGAATTTCAAAAATCTTCTCCTTTGAAACTACAGTGCTAATCTTTGCCAACTTTTCTGAAATGATCCTTAGGTGGTGTCCTTCTAAAATTATGTCCAGCATTCCCAACCTCCAACCAAGATGGCCATCCCAGCCAAACTAAGTGTTATATAGAACCCTATGGGAAATTTGTAAAAAAAAATTTTTTTCCTCAATTGAAACTAAACTTTGGTGGAATGATTCCTAGTTGGGTCTCTTTCAGAATTTTGTCCCATGACCTAACACACCAACCAAGATGGCCACCCCAGCTGAACATAGTTTTACATAGGGCCATATGCAAAATTTATGAAAAAAATCTTCTAATCTGGATCTTCCTTTTTTATGAGTTGAATCTGCTAAACACATCCCAAGTTTAATAAATTTTTTTTATGATGTATATTATTGCACTCTTACTTTAAACAGAGACTGTGTTATAATAGAGGACACATACAAATACAAAATGTACTTTTAAATTGCTCAGTAGAACCAACCTAGCTTACAGATATTCCTCATCAAATTAGCAGACAACACATGCTTTTGAAGAAGACTAAAACTAATTAAAGTTGCCATTTTATTTGTCTGATAAACAGTTGACTTACACTTTATATTGTGGTGAACCCATGTTGATTTAAGTCTGATAACCTACATTTTCTTTGAGCATTTTGCTTGTATAATCATCAATATAAATATCCCATCAAATGGTTGTTTCATGGAATATTCCTATCTGACAATGAATGTGATAAAAATAGAGTGTATTTTGATATTAATGGACTGGCCCGTTTGCACTGTAAAGTGCTTGAACAGTACATTGAAAAAATATTGTACTTATAGAAAAAATGGACTGTTCCCTTGTACTTTTCCAATGAAAAAAATGTACTTAGCACAATAAGAGTACACCTCATTATACTATAAAATGTTTAAAGGTGAAGTTTACAGAACTGTAATAATGAGATTGTAGTCATATTGATTGTGCCAAAAGATCAATAACTATGTTTAACATGTGTATAAGGTTTACATGATGAGGGTTAACCCAGTACAGCTATTAAATTGTCTGTTGTAGGAATCTTTGTAGAGGTGTAATTTATTTTTGGCTTTCAGTCTGCATTCAAGTGCATTTTTCAGAACATTAGCCCACTGAATGAACACAGAGTACTTAGTTGTGGATTTTTGATTTAGAAATTATTGAGTTTATTAGTTTCTAATCCTGGAGAATCAATACTTTAAACATAATTAATTAACCATTTTGATGATATAAAACAATCAATATCAAATGGAATTATTTGTAAAATTTCCTTTAATTTATTTTCTTTTTTTGTAAATTAAAAATTTTCCTTGGAAAAACTCTGCAGTATAAAGGTCAATGAACTGTTCTAATTGGGAGACATGAACTTTTAACCTTTTTATTTTATAGTTAATGGATTTTCCTTGGAATAGTCTATGTTTCATCACTCATTTTCTCCCAGGTTAATACTACATAGTGCTTTAATAAAGTAAATATCTGTTTGTACCAGTGCTTCCCAAGATTTATTTTAAAAAATTGATGTTTAGACCTTTTTGCATCAAATCAAAGGCTTACTTTAGCAGGCTAGTATTGAATAGAAAATCTAAATTTAACATGGACATATTGAGTACATGAATGAAAACTTGCAGTTTTTGTAATAGGTTTTTGAGTAACTAATCTTATTATATGCCATATCAAGCTTTTGTGGAGTGCGAATTTTGAGTTTAATTAAATTATATGTGCATTTCCGCCTTTGGATTTATTTTAAATCAAAAGAATGAATTATCCCACGGTTAATGGTTTATGCTTTACACTATGGGAAATTGTTTAATATACTATTATCTGCCCCTGAATTTCTCTACAGGGATTTAATGTTGATTGTTGGCCATCTTTGTTTTGGTGGGAGGGCTGAAGTTTGACCAAGGTAAAGTAGTTTGAAAAATTGTGCTCATTTTTTATTCTGACCACCTTTTTGCGATACATATCAGAAGAATTACTTTTAAAATTCCAATAAGGCGTGCCACTAACTAATCCTAGCTAAAATTACTTAATTACACAGAGTTAACAATGTATACTCCCGGTCTTGCCCTAGCGCATGCAATTGGCCACTTCCAGCAAAGAAATGGCTAATTTTATAATGTAAAATCCCCGTAGAGAATTAAAACTCAGCACAGCTTAAAACACACAGGGATTGCTGAAAAATATTATCTTCAAAATTAACACTTTTTTACAAGAAAATGGTAGACAGTTTTTCTTTCACAACGTATTTACCCATTCCAGCAAACTCTGATATTGAGTATAGTTGTCACTACAATATGATAATATGAGTAACATTTATTGTAAAAACTTACAAAATTATATCAAAAGTGGCTAATGACATGGATCACAGTTTTCATAGCTGACCATGGTGTAAGCAAACCATCTATGAATTTCATAGAGTTTTTCGGTCACAATATTATTTGACTGTTATGTCACATGCCTACGATCAATTTCATACTTGTGGCTTTTTGTAAAATTCATTCTATAACCATAACTTTTACATGATCTGATTTTTCTTCTATCTTTTTTATGAATACTTATTTTGTTTATTACAGGATGCATTTGGTTTAAATTTTGATGATTCAACATGGATGAAGCACATAACATCACTGAAGCCTCTGGTAGATCCTTAAATATTGTACATATTCTTCATTTAGTAGAAGACCGCCTCGGTGGTGTAATGGTTAGCGTGCTCGCCTCGAGTGCGGAAGGTCGTGGGTTCGATCCCCGGCCGGGTCAAACCAAAGACATTAAAATTGGTATATGCTGCTTCTCCGCTAAGCACGCAGCATTTAGGAGTGAGAGCATAGACTGGTCGGCCCAGAGTCAGAATAATGTGTCTGGGTAAAGTGGCACGTCTTCATGTGGACTGTTGCTTTTGTGAAATTGCATGTTAAAAATCTGGCACAGCGTGTCGGTCTATTACAAAGTAGGGTTCATTCATCATCACTCCTCATTAATATGCTCTCGTTCTGAATATGCATGAAATATTTGCACCATTCAATCAATCACTCACTAATCTTACAAGAAAAGCAAACTGCACTTGATGTTCTCTCAATTAAATTTTGTTTATAAGCATGCTAGACACTGAGACATGAGGAGGGTCAAATCTGACCTGCAACCTTAAGGGGTTTCGGTGGAGACCTTGCCATAAACCTTAAGATTTAAAGTGACCAGGGGCCATTCCAATTTTTGAAAAACAAGTTCCAACCTTTGGTGATCTGTTTCATTTGCCAAAAAGCAACCTGAGGTCATTCTTAAATGTGACCTAGTGAACTGTAGGGAGTACCCTCATGGAGCCCCAATAAAAGCAAATTGCACTTAATGTTCATCAATGTAAGTACGCTAAACACGGAAATAAAAATCTAAAGTTGCAACTAGAAGTTCTGTATGGTTGTGGGTTATAAAACATAAACATTTTAACCAACTACCTAGAAACAATTACAGTTATCACAATAAACTCCTACATAAATCTAATTTCCGTTTTTTTTTCTCCCTCTCAAAATAGCAACACTTCAGTAAAGCTTATTTTATTTTAATTTGCAACTAAGAAAAATTTTTCAAAATGTGCAGCTAATTTACATATCTGAATATTGTATTTCACAATGTTTACAAAATATTAGGATCATATCTAACTAGGAAATTACTTGATAGCATCACCCAAATTTTTTATATCATTTTAAAAGTTTTTGTGTAAAATGAACCTAGTTTAGCAAAATCACACCACCTGCAAGATTACAAAAAAAAAAGAGAAAGCTAAGGGGTATGGATCCAAAACTTTGTTATATGGGTCACAATTTCAAAATATTTGCCCCATTTTATGAAATATAAGATTCTATTCTCTCTAAGAATCAGGTAATTTTAAATAAAACCAATTCATTATTAAAATTATGGCATCTGGTTTTCATTTTTATTCCATGCAAAAGAAGAAACAAAATACAAGAAAGCAAAAAGGGCAGATAACTCCACCAACTATAGGTCTCACTATACGGTTCGACGTTTTCCATTGAACTCAATGTTAAAAAAGCAATGTTCAAGAACTGGGCCTGAA